>NMRB01001179.1:20700-31596 GCA_002633025.1 Notospermus geniculatus
GTTCCGACAACTAGTCTTTTGTTTCAACTTATACAACTCATTCAATTCCTTTTGACTTATAGACCCCGCAGGTGCCTTCATTTCCGTCATATATCTTGTACTTTTATGGCATTTTCAGATCTTTTATTTACAACGCCTGGCCACGTTTCAAAAATTGCAAACGTTGGCTCGCCCTTAACACTTTTCAGTTGGAAAGACCAAAAAAGACTGAGCTGAATCCCAAATGTACATGTAGATCTGAAGAATCCTGTACAAACAGGACAATTCTATTTTGAGATCAGTACACATGTCAATTGAAACTGTCCGTCGACAACTAATTTGTATTAACAAAAATCCAATTGCTCTTCAAACCTGTTTATTTTTGTTTATTCATTATCGGATTAAACACACTCGCTTTTCCCTGCTTTCGCCAATACAGGCTCAATGTTAAAACAGAAGGCGCTCCTGCCTCGCACCAATCTGTTACGCCGTGCTCACAGGATTGTGGGGAATCAAGATGGCGCCGGGTGATTGACAGCGAACTACTTGGCTTGGCTGATCATGTGATCCCTCGATCCCCGTAGTTACTAGGATCAAAATACCTACAAACCTCGCTTATTATGATAGTTGTTACTTGCCATACAATTATTCACAAAAAATCTGTCAATATTTTTGCATTAAACAACGAATGTTAAGCCAGTCACTTGGACTTATTTTATTCCTACGCTGTGATGAGGTAGCGGACGTACACGTCGGCCAAATCTGGCCGATGTGATGCGTTCCACGGCTACGCAGGTCTGTGCAAAAGCAGTCTCACGCAAGCAGTCAGTCTCGCGCAGCCTGTGTGTACACAATGATACAGGCTTTGAAATGGGCTGCCATGTTGGGAAAAACAATGCATTTTGCAGACATGTTAGAATAACAACAAGAGCAAACCATGGCAACCATTGTTGTCTGCTATTGTTGTCCTCCAATGGCTGTTCATTGCAAAGCTTCTATAGGGCAGTCACCAATGGGGACCGCCACAGGTACATGTACGTACCAAAGTCTAGCCCAGGACTGTGATACCCTGTGATGATAGTATGTCGGAATGTGGTCCCTACTGTTGGATGACCCCCGGACTATAATAACTGGGACCGTCAGGGTACTATACACGCTTCCTATAAAACAACAGGAAGTGACGTAAAGGGGGGAGGACATGGACATGATGGAGCAGGCTGCCATGACAACCATGCAAACATGGAAAATCACTTTCATACGGCTCACTGATTTGGATGCAGTTTCTTGGTAGGCCCAGTTTCTTAGATCAATGTTCACATTATGGTTGTCAACAAGGAGTGACATGTAATTCAATGACACACTAATTGAGTGTGTTGTTTCATTTCTTTGATGGATACAGAGCGGAATTCGTCGGCGTCATGCCACCGTCATGGTCTCGTTTGGCATGCATTGCATAAGCACTGCACTGCCAGTGCATCAGTGCACATGTAACCAAGGTAACTTATTAGGCTAACTCGGCTGAGGTTGCCGGCGCTAGGCCTAATGAATGAAGGCCGGGGCGAACTGTAGGCATGAAATGTGCAGGCTAGGCCTAATATGTAGGTTTACTAGGCCTACACTGCTAGGCCTACGGCGGTAGGTCGTGTATGAAGGCCTAGGCCTACTTTGATGATCATGATCAGCAGCAGTAAATCCCCCATTTACGTCACTTCCTGTTGATTCGAAATCTATTAAAAGGGGGCAGCACAATTATAGGAAGCGTGTATATGAGCTACTTACTACAGCGGGGTTTCTGAATGAAGTTTTCCATTCTTCGCTGGACTTGATCTCTCTCAATTTTGACACGACTTTAACCACCAGGGCCCATATTCAGAAAACCTTTCTGGGCTTAGTTGACTGCTAAAGTGTCTAGTTTTTACAGGCCAATGAACATAACGAGCAACCAACTAAGCTAGCAAGGTTTTATGAATATGGGCCCAGGAGGTTAACACCAGAAGTACCTTACATGATCAGTAAACTCCAGATGATTTCTTTGTTTTATGGGAACACCAGAGTAATCTTAGTGTCATTCAGGTGTTAACTCTAGGGTTAACTCAATATTAACACTTGTAGATGACAATGGGTGAGGTCAAATATTTGGACTAAGCTAAAACTGAGATAATCGGAGTTTTATCCCACTTGGTAGGTTTTAATCTGAACTCCTAAAACTTGCCACAGATTAAGACTTCATTAAAACTTCGTTGAAACCAAGATAAAACCCAGACTAAAACTTGGTTAAAACCTGAGATTAATAGAATCTGTTATTGGCCTTTCTTTAGTCGATGGTGTCTCTGAATTGGCTCTCTAGTACAGGCAGGTGTACTGTCAAAATTTTCAGCTATTCGGAGTGCTATGGCTTGCAACTGCAATAGCAAACATAGCTGCAACCTTAATCCAAACATTTGACCTCTGGCTGTTTTAGTCTGGTTTTAGTCCCAAGGGACTAAGACCTCGCCCAATTCATTTTCCATTAACATTTTTAAAACTTCAGCTTCCTGCTGGGATTAACGAAGTTTTATCAAGAGATGTTTTAATTCTCAGGTTTTAAAATTTTTTTTAAGACAGTGTTTTAAGCGGGTTTTAAGATAAAACTTGGAGGGAGGTCAAATGTTGGTTTTAGTCTAAAAACTTTCTTAAGACTTGGCATTAAAACTTGACTAAACTGAATATTTGACCTCACCCAATGGATTAATTTGCCAACTCCTTTGGAGAATAAACACCTGGGTTTAAGAGTCGCAATCTGAGAGAATGGCAATGGGTGTGGAGTTGACCCCCCTAGAAATTGATGAAATTTGGTACAGAGGTTGATATGGATGTCTCAATTTAGGTTTTTTATTGGTAATCAATCATACAAGGCTACCTGTGGCCAAAGCAATTCAATGAAAGTACATAAAAAAGTGTTTTTGTTGAGGCATTTGGCTTGATTGAACTGCTTTGATCTTAGGTGGCGTTGTATGATTAATATGCCATTAAAATCTAAATTCAACGCAAATAGAACAAGTACAAGATGAACCACAGTTGGATCTATTGTCATAATCATTGTCACGTGATTTGTAGAGCTTATTCTTTGTTGTATTTGTCCTGTATGGTATATTTGTCATAAAGCGCCACCTAGTGCTAAAGAAACTTAATCCTGCGTTGTTCCACTGCTGAAAATGGTTTACTCATTGTCATAATCATCTTAACGATATTTGTGAAGGTTTCCATTCGGCATGTTTCCGGATTTAGGGGAAATTGATATGTGGTATTGAAGCGCCACCTATTGCTGTAATCCACAAAAGTGCCATTGCGTAACTTCCTGTATTGTCTGCCTTGATCATTCTGATGATATTTCTGAAAGTTTCCCTTTGGCATGAGTGTGTATTTAGGGGGAACTGACTTGCGGCTTACAGAGCCCTCTGGTGGCAGAATTTCAATGTTTCTACCCCCAGATTACGGCTTAAATATTAGGGGTGCCATAGAACTTCAGGGTTATTATGAATCTATAAGACAAAGGCTCTCCACTCATGCAAAACCATTGATTTAGGAGTCTGGATTAAAATTTTAAGGGACCCTGAAAAGCACTACAGAATGGGACGAAGTGGTGACTCCATGAAATTCAGAAGCTGGCCACGCTAAAACCCTGAATAGTGCCCAAGAGATTTTTGGTGAGCTATAAAGTGCAAGGATAGGAGCAGAGAAAAACACCTTTGCTTGCCCAATATCATTTTGGATTAAACCAGAATATTTTTGACAAGTTGGGTGAAATCGCAGTTATTAGCTCCTTTGGGGGTTAATATCTTGGGAATGCAGCATTATACCAAGGCGAATTCTTCTTTGTTTATTCACTGGACATCCTTCTATCAGCTCCATATCAAATTTCAATGGTACTTTCTTGGATAAATATTTTAGTTCCACTTTAAACTGTCGATACTCTTCATTTTCTATTCTAACACAAAGAAGGGCTCCACCAGGTTATCCAAACTAACACCAGGTGGTGCTTATTTTTATAAAAAACCCGAAGTGTCGACATATCATTTACCACCATGAATTCTTTGGCACAATGTCCCAGCTTGCCATAATAATTCATCGATTTGGCCTTGTTTTTCACAATTTTTCTCATTTTGGGGCGTGACCTCTTGTCTTGTAGGGGGCGCTACAGCCAGAATAATAGGAGTATGAGCCTACAATTTTGGGGTTTTCCATGAGACATCCATATCAACCTCTGTATTAAATTTCATCAATTTCTAGGGGGGTCAACTCCGCAACTTTCGGAAATATTGCCACTTTTCTCAGAGTGCGACTCTTAACACCTAGTTAACTTTGAGATTTGACCTCACCCACTAACGATGATTCTTGCAGCAGATAGTCAGTGATGTACGGAGTAGTCTTCAAGCGACGGTCTTCGTTATTTGCCTTAAACTCCTAAAGTTAATACTTTCATCAGCCATATCTGAGTTCGCTGAAATGTCATAATCGTCGGCAAAACACGAAACGTTAGTATCTCTACCACAACCACCTCAAACAACATTACACAATCACGCCACTTCCAGCAAGAATGCAGGCAGCTTGCACATGCTTCCCCCGTGCTTATATTCCCATATGTCTATGTTCCCTGCTCTCTCAACAGATTCTGCTCCTACTGACCTTCGCAACCGATTTGGTCTCCGGTGGTGCAGTAATGAATAAAATAATGCGTTCTGTCTTTTTAGCTCACCCGTGAGCTATAGTCGTCAGTCAGCGTCCGATTCGATTCATGGCTTGGCCTCCAGGTGGCCAAAACCAAAAACACAAAAAGTGCAATAACTCCTTAACTAATGACTGGATCATCTCCAAATTTTTATCATAGGTGTATCTAACATATGTAACGGGTTTTTGGTTTGACCTACTTTTCAAGGTCACAGAGGTCAAAGTTCGATAAAAGTAACGAACCAGCCGCAGTTCTTAATTATTTCACCGGGCTTGTTGTACTTGACTCGATGACGCGAAGACTCGATGGCGCGATGACTCGATGACCGCCAAAATTATTCAATGAAATTCAGCTGGTTATTTCTAAGAAGTGATATGGATCAACGGTGGAAGTGGACCGACGTAGTGTCCCCAGCTACCAAGAAGTGTAGTGAAGTTGATATTCAGCGTAAATCATGAAATGAAGGGTAGCCTCGAACTAGGCCTATAGCTCCTAACTCCTTGAGAATTTACTATGGGTCCCTTTTGAAAAGTTGTTGGAATTGGTCTTGTCTCCCTTTTGCACACCCCGGAGGAGGTATAGCGGTAATTTTCAGCCATTTTGAGCAATGATCCTACTGCATGTTCTATGCCGGAAGTTTCCCAATGTGTCAGAGCTGCCAGGCAAAAAGTAAATTCATGAAAATGACGAAATGCACCCGGGTTGTTCATGTACTTCATGACGTCATCAGTTTTGTGGTCACTTGCATCTTGACAAGACGCACGTGACAATCTTGGACGAAAAGTTTCAGATCTTGGAAATTTTTTTTACAATTCTTTGATATTTTTTATTATGTAATGAAAATTAAAATCTTGGACTGTACTTCTTCAAACACTTGAACGAAAAAAAAGTTTTGAATGAATTCCGCTGCTTCACGGACAACCACAATCATGCATTCTAAACGCCAATGACGTCACGGCTTTAGAGTTACACTAAACATGGGAATAGGTATGTGGTTTAACATGTCTAACGATGGTTATAAAAATATGCCAGAGGTGGCTTATTTCATCTTCCTAAAAATGTTGCATCGTAACCCAGTGTTTTGAAGTGGAACTCGAATTAAAATAAGGCGTGCACCCATCAATATACAGGAAATTTAAGTGGCCTTCTTCGCGCCTTCGAGTCATCGCGCCATCGAGTCATCGAGTTAAGTACAACAAGCCATTTCACCGAGAGTCTTCATATCTTGCATGAACGTGTATTAGAGGGGTGCCTTCAAAAATACCGAGTTTTGGCCCGATCAGACATCCAATATGGCCACCAGGTGGCGTAACCTGAAAATCATGCAAGTGCTACAACTCAGGAACGGCTTGACCCAGATTGCTCAAACTTGATATTTACCTCCCTTTTGATGACCTTTACAAGCACGTCAAATTTCGACCTGATTAAACTTCCAATATGGCCGCAAGGTGGCGTAACCCGAAAGTCATCAAATGTGCTATAACCCAGGAACGACTTGACCCAGAGCGCTCAAATGTGCTATGTGGCTCCCTCTAGATGACATTTATGTGCATGTGAAGTTTTTGCCCGATCGGACATCCAATATGGTCGCCAGGTGGCATAACCCCCAAATCATTGAAGTCCTGCAACTTGGGAATGACTTGACCCAGATTGCTCATAACTGACATGCACCTCTCTCTGTCATTACACTATTATGTTCAAACGCAAGGGCGTAGGCTGGTGTGAGCCTGGGGAGGTGCACATTTTTGCGAAAGCGGAACTCCTGCAGCTGGTGTAAAGCTGAAGAGTAAGAAAGGTGTGCTCCGGAGGGGGGTGTGGGGTCCTCCCTCAGAAAATTTTGGAATCTGGATGCTCTGAGACATGATTTCAGCAGTATTCTTAGCCATAATTTACACGATTAAGGTTGATTTTTTTTCTGCTTGCCCAGAGCGGAACTCTCTTACTGCTGCGGGAGGGTGCACGTGCACCCTGTGCACCCCCCCCCCAGCCTACGCCCTTGAAACGGGTGAGCACATGGTCCATGGACCATTATTCATTTTTACAAACTGTCATTTTAGCGAAATAAACTCGGCATGTATTATAATTGATAATTACAAGAAATTGAGTACTCCGCTTTGACTCGTTTTGGTAACGGTATCCATCAAGAACAAGGATCTGACCGCCACGATCACCCCCTATAATTTTACCCTTCATCACTGCGATTGTAGACGACTCCCTAATACAACGTATTGATCATGCAATGACAGCAGGTGCGGTAGGTGACAGGTGCGCGAAGGACGTATGACCTTTGGGCATTGGAAACATGGGAGATGGAAACTCAGAACCCAGTAGCGGGCAACATAGGACCCAGCTGTATCGGGGAACAAAGATACGTTACCCTTGCATACACCAAGAATAAAGCACAAACATCGCGGCGGGTTTGTAACGTTTGGGCGTACTATCATTTTGAAATGTCCTGGAATACCCTTAGGTGAATTTTGTTTCTCTTCCACAGGAAACAACAATCACCTGAGAGCCTTCCGAGAGGATTTAAGCGTCGTCTGATTTCCGTTTGACCGAACAACCACCAGTACCCTAATCCAGTGTGTGTGATCATAAAGAGATCAAGGTGGTATTCTTGTCATGATGTAGCTTTCTGATGATAATCCTGACTTCATTTTATTTATGCCCGGTGTGACAGGAATGCAACTCCCCCTGGAATCAAAGTCCGATCTTGTTGTTCCAGCGAGGGATTAGGATATATGGCTAGAGAGACCAAGACCATCCGAACGAACATTACAATAGCGGGCTATTATTTGGCGGATCTGCATTCCTAGGACGCCGATTCCTGTCACACGATAAAACTTTCTTAAAGGGACTCTAGAGGGAACTCACGGATACCACAGATATTCGTTAGTTCAATATCTCAATCATAGGTGGCAGGTCGCAATAATAGTTTATAAATTTGTCAATAGATGGCGCATGCGCAGGTACAAGGCAGAATCGCGGGAAATTCTATAAATAGCGCTGGGGGACACATGATTACGTCAGCCATGGAATTCCGAGCGTTAAAAAATAGACACAAGTTATGAGGAGCAAAGAAAAGGTCAATCACAGCGAATCTCTTAACATTACATTAGTGCTGGCGATTTAGGAAGGGGAGACACGGCACCCTGATTTTCCGATTTTCATGATTTTTATCAATTTTCAGTTCTGGCCAGATTTGGTATCTTCAGTGACTAAACTTTCGATGTAAATAGCAAAACACCCCCCCCCCCAAACACCCAAACTATGAAATAAATCACGAAATAAAGAAGGTACCTTGATCTTTTGTTTCAACTTTTTGCTATTGTTCCCCCAAAAAAGGACTTTTGAAGCGATAAATTCTCGTAGCAACCCTAAAAACGAACCCATAAACCGCATACCAGCGGAATCGGAATTCTTCGAAGTTTCAACATACAACACGTGGCTCTGTTGCTAAATTTAGACATCACGCCTTCCCAACGAGATTTGCCTGACGGAAACTTCCTTATAAGGAAGATAATTTATGGCTACGTGACTGATGACGCAGGGCGATCACCAGGCGCGATCCTGAGTGGCTGCCTTTGTCACGTGACCCCACTTCGGCAACCACAATATCAAAATGGCTGCCTCCGTAAGAGCTGATTGTTTTCTCAGTTTTTATGTTTTTATGCCTCATATGCCCCTGGCTTGGCTGGTTTGATGGATTCTGACTCTAGAGTGTGACTAACTTTCTTGTAGCCATGACTTGCAGCAGTTTTTGAGGTAATTTACCTTATATTGACTGATATTTGAACAAAAATTGTGTTGTTGAACATACTTTCGCCTCCATTTTCTCAAATGACGTTTTCGTCACTGCCAAGCGCTAGAACTCAAAAACTGTCATAGGTATTCACTTCAAATTTGGAGGAATGCTATGTTACTGGAGTATCTACAAAACGACAGAGGGATTTTTGTGTAAATCCAGTGTTTTTTTCAGTCGAGCCCTTTGAAACCTAAATTTTGCCCACCCGCCTCGGGAGGGTGTACCCCCATGGGGTGAAAAATGAAACAAACAAAGTCCTCTAGGCTCAAACCCTTCTGTCATTTTGTTCTAAACTAAAGTAAGAATCTGTGAAAGAAAGAATTTTGAAAAAAATATCGAATCGTTTTTGTTGCAGAGCATTTCCCGTATTGGGTAGCCCTGTGTTACATAATCGTCGTTACCATGGCAACCAAGTGACGAAATAGGGGAAAAGCACTATGTAATAGAAACTGAAGTCAAACACATTCATTTCAGTGCATAAAACCATTGTTTATTTTATTTTTTTTTTAAATCCCCTTTACACCACGAAATTTGTACGGTGTTCGGTCTACATGGACTGGGCGTGGTTCGGTGCAAATGATGCCGTTCTATGGTGTTGCCCAAATTCCCGCCAATGAACACCCATCCGAAACCTATGCCCCAAATCCAGCCCTTCAAGAAAACAAAGTTTCCATGAAAAAAACAAAGCTTTATCTTCAAGTTTCCCCCGAGAACTCGGTTAATGAAGTGTACAGTGCAGTGCTTTGATTCGACGGGCGCTATATTAATATACACATCTTCAAATGCACAAATCTGACCAAGATTTTTATATTTCCAATTAGTCCATTTCTCTCAAACCCCTGACTACATTCCTGTATAATCTATTTTGGCACTCAGAATTTCATCACAAGAGCGAATAATTCAAGCGATTTTCTTGGCGACTGCCCTTCCTTGCGACTGTCCAATGGACTAAAAATGGCCAGATTTGGCAGATCGTTTGCGGTTTATCGTCGCACCGAGTGACCAACTGTTCTGGTTGCCCGACCGATCGGGTCGATTGGTCTCTTACTTAATCGCTTCAGGGGTAGTTACGTAGTTTGCGGATAATAATAACAAAGGAAAGTGGAAACGACCAAGCGATTGAAAATTCAACAAAACGAATTTTCAGTTGCTTGCAGACTCGCAGTCGGGCGACGGAAAAAAGCCAGTCTCGCCATGCGATTTTTGACTGCAGACGGAATGCGTTCTACGCACCAGCGTCCTCGCTTCGAGCGAAGATGCCCTCGTTCGCGGATGATTCCAGAAATAGTCGCCAGCGACAGTCGCCAGCGATGGTCTCCTGCGACGTCGCGCTCGGTGGTCGGGGTCGGCAGTCTCTTTGATTTTATTCGCCCGTATGCGCCAGGCATTAGTCTTTCCCTATGCTTGAAACATTGAGAAACGTCAACTTCTGCTTTCGTTTGGCTCAAGTCCCACCCCAACATAATGCCCCAACTGTGCAAACCACTGTGTACAATAAACCTCTGCGTATTCTGAGGTACATGAATAGGATAATTATTCTAAATCTAATTGCATAATAGTTGTTTCTTCCGCCAGACCGTGGAACTTTTCCATGAGGTGTATCTATTTTTAACGCTCGGAATTCCATGGCTGACGTGACATCATCATGGGTTCCCCAGAGCTATTTATAGAATTTCCCGCGTTTCTGCCCTGGACGTGCTTGACCAGTGACGCCAGCTGGTTGAAGCTAAACATCCCCAGAAATTTGTGACATTGAAGCACACCTAGTGGCAGTCCTGATAACTACACACTACCATTGGGAATCGTTTTTCATCGTGATAGCCAGGCAGTGGTGATCACTGCGTCACTTGCCGATATTTTACCAGTTACATACAGGAATAAGGCTTCACTATGCCAAATTTCAGATGCATTGGTGATAATTTACCCACGTCCACCCGGGGGTTGAAGATTTCTAATGCATTGTAATGCATTCATAGTGGGGAAATGGCAAAATCATCGAAAACTGCACTTTTTGGGCCTCCGTATCTTGAAATGCAGACGACTTGCATTCGTTGCCGATAGCAGCGGTAGATGACAATACCCTACAGTGGGTGTGTACGAAGTTTCGTGGATTTTGATTAAAATTTTTCACTGTCCATAGGGGGGTCAAAAAATGACAAAATTGGTAACAAAATACCATTTTTTTTCAACCTGGACTTGAGTCAACGGCTTTGACACTTGTTATGTGAATATGAAAGTGCATATTCCCTACTGATCCAAAAGGGTTTTTTCCACTTTTTTTAGCTAACTTATCTTTTACGTGTACATTTTATCTTTTCCTGTACAAATGTACTAGAGTGAGTGGCGACAGCAGCGCGCCACACGGCCAGTCATGTAACTAACTGGTCGCATATTTCTGGCCATG
>NMRB01001179.1:44792-56568 GCA_002633025.1 Notospermus geniculatus
GTTGTGCCAAATAAAGGGACCAGCCAAATGCTGCCGATTCACAGGTAAAGGTGGAACACATGGCGGGGCGACCATAGAGAATTTTCACTGTCATGACTGTTTCACAATGTGATTACCTACCTCGGCATCAATGTTAGAAAAATATTTGTTGTCATCTTTCATGATCATAAAACTTGTTTCAAGTTTTAAAATAAAGTTAAATGAAATCATATTAGGGCTTATCAAGTTGCCCTAACCATAGGTTGAGGGTCAGGGTTTTGGGAGGTCTTAGAGTTAGGCCTGGAGTGACACGCAAGTTGCAAGTCCAAATGTTAAAGTTGCAAGTTGCAGAAACAATCCCGCAACTTGCAATAAAGTTACTTCTAAACTGAATTTTTGATGCACTTAAATTTTTGCAGATACAAGGCCGCATGATTGATTGATGCAGTTGCAACTTGCATTGTTTACAACTTTATGCAAGTTGCAGTTATTTTAATTTACAACTTGCAATTTTCATCCGAGTCCGGTGTGACAAGGAACAAAGTCCCCCTGGAATCAAAGTCCGGTCTTATTGTTCAGCGATGGATTAATATATTATGGCTATAGAGACCATGACCATTCGAATATAATCTTACAATAGCGGGCTATTGTTTGGCGGACTTGCATTCCTAGGACGTTGATTTCGGTCACAACTGTCCATAATATAGAACCCGGGCCACACATAACCCCGGCCACATAAACCCAGGGCACATAAAACCGAGGGCCACATAGACCCCGGGCCACATAGAACCCAGGCCACATAGAACCCGGGCCACAAAGAACCCAGGCCACATAGAACCCAGGCCACATAGAACCCGGGCCACATAGACGTGGTCCCAGCACGAGTGTGGTCAAGAACGAGGATTCGAATATGCCCTTGGTGTCCAAGTATAAGTGTAGTTCATGAACCTTGATGGCTTCAAGGTCCCACCGCAGGGATTATCTAATCACCTGTCATATGGATTTTATGGCTCTTTGATCAGTGACCCTAGCTAACCTCCTCATCAACCACCAGACTGGTGATGGATACACTTAGAAGAGGCTCGATCTCAACCTGTAGTCAACAGAGGTAGATCCAGGAAATTGCGAGTCAGACCATTCCTTACCAGGTGATTTGCAGGAAATCGAATAAACACCTGGAGTTGTCTTGGGTAAATTCATCTACACTCGCCCTGATAGCCGAATGGTTATCATGTCCGCTCAGGTAGCGGCAGGTCCCGGGTTCGAATCTAGCCCGGACCATATATGGGATTTCATTCCCCGCTCTTCACGTCCGTCGCACAGGACAGTAAGCCGTGGTGCCTTGTATCTTGTGTCTTTGTAAGGGCAAGTAAAAGACCCCATTCAAGTGAGGAACATGAGTAGCTTGAGATGGCCTCATCCGTAGTTACCAGGGCCAATAATGATGGCGTTGGTCCTGACGGAAAAATCAAAATAGAAATACAAATCTACACTATTCATCTGATGAAATGCAGGAGGAAACCTACAAGAGTAATCACCTCAACAACTGCCATGACATTCTCATCACAGAAACTCGCCCCAACTTAAAGGGACAACCTATTGGCAGCCTCCTCATAGGCATTTTGATGTTCTCATTACACCAATCGGTTGGCATGAGCATCTAACTCTGACATGTATTGCAAGTAAAATACATATTACACATACATGTACACTGAACATCAACATTTGAGCCAAAATCAGCAGGTTGTCTGCTGCTAGTGACCACACTGACATGTGACCCTCCACAGCAAAACCAGTTGCATGTCGCTCAGAAGGTGAGCTGCAACGAACTAAGATGACACCAGGAGAGAATGGAAGAAATAGATTATTTCAGATTCCATAACAGACAGACAGTATTGAAACTGACAAACATTTGGCCTCAACCTGCCAAGCTAAGAGCGACATGCGACTGGTTTTGCTCTGTGAAGGGCCACATATGAGCCTATAATAGCGAGCTGGGTCCCTTTAACCTGACATTCTCATTACCATTTCACACCAACTTCAAGGCATTAATGTATTTCTATAAATGTTTCAATTTTGTTAAGAAAGCGATGAAATTTGATGCTATAAATACTCACATATACACAAAAGAAATTGAGGATTATGAATGTACAGCGTAGGATTCAGGGGCGGATCCAGAATCGTGGGAAAGAGGGGGCACAGCCAGCGCACATCGTGGAAAACCTCGGTCAAATTTTAACTTTTTTTCAAAATTTCAAAATTTCCCGGTCAAATTTAAAGATTTTCCACAAAATAGAGGGGGCACGGGCCGGCTTTGCCCCCCCCTTGGATCCGCGCCTGGGATTCCATTTGGCATTTATTTATTTCATAATATCAAGACATTTCCAAAGAAATCATCCATTACAAAAGCTGATTAAATCTACTAAGTAAATGACAGTTCTCTTTGTTCAGAATCATATCTTGGCTTAATACTTCCATCATTTATTTTATGCTTCGTTTCTTTTCCACAAAGTTGGATATATCTGACGTTAATCTCCAGTGGACATTGCCTCCAGCCATCAGCACACAAGGTGAGATTTCCTATCCGAAAAGGTTCATGTTGGAAGTACGGTGTACGGTTGAGCAGATCTGTTGATATTCCCTTCATCACCGACGGCAGAAAACCCGAGCAGAAAATGACATATCACGAAACACGGGTACGATTACGGCAACGTGCAAGATCTTAGTTACATTATAATCCAGAGGGTCAAGTTCAGCCTTCCAGCGTTGTGTGTCAACAGTTTGTCGTCTCAAACAAAACATTTGACTTCAGAAACTTTCCCCAGTTAAGAGTCATTTAACTCCCATTTTTCTTTCTCTTATTTTAGCTTTGCCGACTTCACCAAATTAAGAAGTCTTGATTTGGGCCGTATTCTAGAAGCTTTCTTAACTCTAAGGTTTACCTTTAGCAACTGCCGGATCCGAGCAACTGCCGGATCCGGTAGTTGCCGTGAGTTGCTTCGATTTGCCCATGTTCTACTTTTCGGAATGGACCGAGGGCATGGAAGACGTGCTGTCGACATGAGCGTGCTGTTCAAGGTAACTGCCAGTTGCTCTGAGTTGCTCTCAATCGCTGAAATGTCGACCTGCGCCTGGTGGTTTTTTATCTGCGACGGATCCGACGTGTTGCTTCAAGACGCAATGGTGACCTGAAAGCCCCTTAAATTGGGCCAACAACCAACACACTTCTTGTGACCTTTTGACACCTGTTGATGTTGTCCAGGATTACATAGCTTTCATTTATGATGGCCATAAGCAAGGTTATGTAGAAAGATAACCATTTATTGGTAATATTAGGGATTCATAAAAGCTGCAAAGTGGCAACAACCTGTTTAGATGTCAATCCCACAAGGCCATCACCAAGTCAAAGGAAGGAACATTTCATGAGCATTACTCTGAGGAATAAAGATATCGTCTTGTTGATATGATGAATCTTGTTCTGGCATGCTGACAAAGAAACACATACCGTATTCATACATTTTCTATCATTCTCAACAAACGTCACCGCCGGATCACCTTGGCGAACCCACCACAGTAATTTGTGCAGGATTTCAACATACATCTGTGATCTAAAATTATGAGTTCTTTCAGGAATGAACTTCCGTGTCTTTGAAATCTGATACCTTTCATCCTCATAACAGCAGCTGGTAGAAGAATATTACCCTTTGACAATTTCATAGAATTTCTCCCTTTTTTCTGTGGAAAGAGATTTTTCTTTTCTTTGGGACTGAATAGAATACTCCTTTAAAGGAGTTAGACGCCGAAGTTGTAAACACTCACTCACTGGTTCTCTATCCACGGACGCCTGCGGTGCTGCCACCTATTGTCGGTGATATGTACTGACGTGAATATCGTGAGTGAGTTGCATCGGACTGGGAACCAGTCTAACGATCACGGGTGCTGCCACCTGCACGAAGGAATAAAACTAGTTTGCCGACCATATTTGTAAACAAACCAGCTTGTTTACAACTTCGGCGTCTAACTCCTTTAATAGCTAGGTTCATAACTGACACATTGCGCAAGGGGTCGCAAGTGCTCAACTCGCATTGCGCATCGACTTGGTCGACTCAAAGCGGAGTCCGTCACGCTACTCGCTTCCGTTTATCAATTCATACTTCAGGTGCTACCGGTGCCTAGCCTCATTTTGCGCAATGGACGATTCGACAGACGAGGAACTCAAGGCGCAAAAAGTTAAAATCTGTTCAAGTCAAACGGATTTGTTGACGGAATGTACGCCTGCAACATTTGAGTGGGTGAAATGTGATTAGCGAGTTCAGTGCGGTCACTGCGTTCTCCGGACTAGATTCATTTCTTGCATAACCATGTCCGTTGCTGGTGCGGTGACCAGATTTTCTGCTCCACAATCGAGTCGCCGCAGAAGTACGGGGGTATGACATGTATGAATTGGCCTCTTTAATCCCAAAGACGGGGATTTGGCCTGGTGGTTAAAGCCCCACTGTACTGAATGTGAAAAACGCAAATCATCGCCGCGATTCTCGCACAACGTCACGACGTCAGCGTAGTGTAAAATGTACTACGCTCTGTCTGAATACATTAGAGCTCTCCCTGCAGTTTTTTCCAATATGTGCTGAAAACTAGGCCTTGATTCTGTGAAGTGCGCATCAGGCAAGCATTTTGGGGACCTTCACGAGGCTATGAGACCTCTATGTGCACTCTCCTAACTTTTTGAAAATATCGTAAAATTCAATACTGTGGAGCTTTAAGGCGTGCTGCCCCTGAGTGCTGGCGATTGATGCCTTATGCGAGGGTTCAAGTCCGGTAGGAAGCTATGTCTTTCACCTTAGAAATCTGCATTATTTCATGCCCTTTATTCCCAATTATGGTAAAATGGGGGCAGTGAGAACGAGAAGACAACCACGTCAATCTACCCTTGACTTTTGGTCAGCGGTGACGACAGTTAAGTCACATATAAAAGTCGGCTTCATTCTACTCTGAACTTTCCTACAAAAATACAAAGAATTCAAGGAGCTGTTACTTCCCACAACGTAGCGACGGAGCCGTAAAGTGGTCTCCCCACTCGTCTCCTGCACCTCGCCAGAATTCGATACCATCATTTTCTGCTCACTTCCTGTCGCTGACCTTTACAACATTCCCATCATCAATCAAGGAACATCAGGCTTCAGGAACAGAGATATGGCCACAAAAGAATGAGTTACGCCAAGTCAATTAGCGCCGGCAGTGGGAATCAAGTTAAAAATTCTGAAAGGAACAGTGATAATCTGATAGGAGAAAAATCCCCATGTGTGAAGGAGGTGCTAAGGGGCCGTCTCAAAATTGTTTTGATGCCAAAAAAGACGAAGTGACTTCGTCTGGGGGGAGGGGGTTCTCGGTTTGGGGAAGCCCACTTCATCTTTTTTGAAAAAATTGGCATCACTCTTTTTTACAAGAGAATGACTTTTTTATATGCAGTCTTCAGAAAGGAACAAGGTTCTGGCTACATGGGACTAAAGGCGCCACTCCACATGACAGTTTTCTATTGAAAGTTTGCTGTCAGATAGTCAATTATTGCTCTCAGACAGCAATAATTGCTGTCATACAGTACTGTCTGACAGCAATAAAATTGACTGTCTGACAGCAAACTTTTGACAGAAAACTGTCACGTGGAGTGGCACCTTTAGTCCTAACTACTATGGACTGTATAGCCGTTTTTACACTACGCAGAATTTTGGCCCGGATGAACCATGCCGTGCTCGACCCGGGCCAGGCCCGCCTAAGAAAGAGCATTTTACCCCATTTACACTGCACCATGAAAACCGCGCCAATATCTGAATCGCCGGCTCTCCTTTCTGTGGAGGTACGAAATCTCCGTCATTTTCAATATGGCTGCGCCCATGATCATTCGCGGCAATGACGTATTGAGTTAAAGGCCGATAAATGAGCATGCGCATTCACTAAAGGCGAGTCATTCAAGTGGGCCGAGCCCAGTAGCGTGTTTACACTGTGCAGTTTTCCAGCGGAACCGTGCTCGACCCGGGTCGAACCCACCTCCTGTTGGGGGTTCGGCCCGGATGAAAGTAGCACCGTGCCGAGCCCAGTTGTGCCGTGCCAACCCATTTACACTATCACCTTTTTTGCCGCGCCGTGCTCGACCCGGGTCGAGCACGGCTGAAAACACGTAGTGTAAAAGGGGCCTATGAGTCAGAGCGATGAACTTCCCACATGGATGAAGCCAATGTCACGTGCCCTCTTCATCTTTTCAAGGGGGGAGGGGAAAAGATGAAGTCACTTCGTCTTTTTTGGCATCGATGTAATTTTGAGACGGCCCCTAACGGCATGGATGTGTGGTCGTATAAAGCCTCGCTTATGTCGCCCTACGCTGTGATAGAAATAGCGTCAACAAGTTGCAACTGATAACTTATGTCGCCACCGACTAGAAAAATACCGATCGGTCGCAACTACCTGGAACTAGTTTATCGCCGTCTTTTGAGTGCTTATGTCGACCCAGATTTCTTTTGATTTTAAGTAAAACGTGCTGAAGTTGAACACGTGCGATTTTCAGGATCTGGATATTTTTAGTTTGCAACTAGTTACTCTCTGACGCCCGAGAGCTTATGTCACCTAGTAGTTGTGACTAATTAGTTCCAACTATGCGCCGATTATCAGTTGCCAACTTGTTCTGACTGTACGTAAGGGCGACATAAGCGAGGCTTTAGCCAGGTTGGAAATCATCAATTAAAGGGAACAAAACCCACACAAATCATGTGAAAAGACATTCTGCAGCAACAAGTGATGCTGGCGGTCAAGGTACGTAAGTCTGGAGGGGATTACTTCTCGTGTTTGTTGCACTTTGAAAGCAAGGAGCCAAATTTAGCCCAAGCCAGAATGTCACCATGAATGTGAGCCTAAAAGCCTCAATTACCGGTCTACCGGTTGGTCTTTTAACATTTGGTATTTTGTAGCGAAAGTCAAAAACGGATAGATAGGCAAGACTCAGATTTGTAATGTCAATGGCGCTGCCTATTTCAAATCAGGAGAGCTTGTGGAGCAGCTAATCAGTGTGTGTTGATTAATTTACAAGTTAGCACGGAAAGTTCACAGACACCTGATAATATGTCTTTTTATCGTGAAATGCGCAACAAAAATTCACTTGCAAGACAATCCCAAATTGCTGTTGGTTTTCTAATGAACGGCTGACTGAGAAGATTGCTTTTAACAAGGAGATTTTCACCACCGTCTTGAAACTTGAAGTGCCATTTAATGGAGGCTGCTTTGTTTCGGATGTCATTTTTTTACTCAAAAGTTATCATTTCTCAAATTCAGATTGTAGTGCTTTTTCTCGATAAAAATAGAAGGCCACAGCACCCTTCTCCAAATGCTGTTTTTTTTCAGAACAGCTGAACTAATGCATTTTTTATTATGGGTGCTAACCCTGCCCTTTTTCTCAGTTCACCCTGCCCTTTTCTTTGCTAATTTTCAAAACCCCTACCCTTTCAAATTCCTTCAAGAAACACTAAAGTACGTTTTAATCATCCGGGGTAGCGAGCATAAAGAGGTCGTAACCCTACGTCAGGCCTAAGCCAGGCCTAGTGCTGGTCGAGGATAGGGCATTGATCAGCACTATGCCTGGCTTAGGCCTGACGTAGGGTTACGACCTCTTTATGCTCGCTATACCCCTGGACCCCGATGGGAGGACCCTTTGGTTGTCAGGCAGACCTTGGTATTGTTGGTGAAGTCTGCCTATTGAAATGCGTTTTATTGACAGGACACTTCCAGCCAATCCCATGCACCATGCCTGTGTTCAATTTCGAATCAAGGCCTAGTAGCATGTTCTATTTCGAACCAGGTTCAGCTGGTTAGAAAACAGTGTGCGTTGGACCGTTTAGAGTAAACCCTAAATTCATTGTTGTCCGGTTACTAGGGGTTTGACTGACATACACCCATCGGCGTCCAGATGATTTAAACGTACTACAGTTGTTGATGAAGGAAGCTCCCGTAATAGTTGCCTCCGGTCCCTGCATCCATTACGATACATTTCTGTACATAATTTATATCAACACTAATTGTCAACTGATGCACAGCATTACGTTGCCAAATGAACAATACCTGTATAAAACCCATTGTTCACCATAAAACCCGATCATAAATTTTATGGACAGATTCTTCAGTTTCCGCAACATGACGTACTGACATCATTTTCGAGATTTACTGAGAGGTTTTATAGCCCATTACACGGGAAATCACCATCAAACTTTTTTGTAAGATTATCTTCCGAGCAGCTTAACTTATCAGACGAGCCTTTCTCACCATTAAAGATGAATTCATCGAATTTCTTATGCCCCCATCACACTGAGCTAGTTCTCAGTACGTTCTTGAAAAGGTTACCGAACGCCGGCTCAAACTGTGTGCGAACGGAGTGGACGTAGTGGCAACTTTTTAGAGCCTTGTTACGAAGTTCATGGATGGACTCGGACTGGAAGGGTGCTCCAGAACTTCGGGACATTATTTGGCCAACGTTATTCTAGCTCGTTTTACGATTTTTTAGGAACGGACAGAACGTTTTGAGAAATACTTCAGTGTGACAGTACTTTAGCAACCACTTGTTTGAATCTGAAGCTTTGAAAGTTTGCTGAACTCTAAGGCAGTGTATTTTGACCTTCTGCGTGAACACCACAAATCATGAATCGTCAGAACGAAATAGTATCCATATCATCAGATGTTTGCACTTCAAAGCCGGACTACTTACAGCTCCGGAATCGTCTCAATAATCCAAAGAGTCGTCGCAATATACGACTGCGTTCATTACCCACTTCCCTCATCAAAGAAAAGGAAATTACCAATCTAAAGATAATAGAGCTATAATTACGAACACGAGCAGCAGACGACGTTTCATCCATACAAGTATTGCACAATTAGAAAGGTTCCAATTGTGTTTGTGGAAAGTAACTGGAATGCCCAATCATGCTTAACATGATAATGATGTGCATTAGAACAGCCGCATGCGAGTTCTGCATTATGGTAGGCCTATCATGCCACGAGAATATTTCCTGTATAAAGCCAGGCGTACATCGCACTTGCAACTGGAATTACCTGATCTGGGCCCGTGTTCCCGAAGCCGTCGTTAGGTTAACGATGTCGTTAAAACTGGGAAAATGCATAGCGTAACGACATCGTTAACCTTACGACGGCTTCGGGAACATGGGTCCTGATCAGTTGCTGGTGATGTACGTGCTGTACGAACATCGCAAATTCAGCAAGTCAGTATTAAGGAGGATCCAATCAGTCATAATGTCCTGACCACGTGCATCGCACTTGCGACTAACAGCAACCCAAGGAGGATTGCACGGTGACGTCATACCGATTTTCAAGATGGCGTCCTTGTATGTAAACAATGACACATGTTACAATTGTACAACAGCATCCGGGGTGGTGAGACTCGACGAGACTAGGTTTTGTTCAGAAAACTGGCACTGATCAGTCGCAAGCCCGCATACATAGCAGCGACTGAACGAAACCGGGTACAACTAGTCGCTAAAGTTGAACATGTGCAACCCGCGGCGACTGGCAAAATCTCAGTTCCAGCGAGTCGCAAGGGTGCGTACATCGACCGTTTCTGGCGACTGATCAGTCGCCTCCAGATCCAGCTACGGTAGATCCTCCCAGTCAACCAGTCGCCACTGAGCTACTGGCGTCTCTAGTCGTGAGTGTGATGTACACTAGGCTTTAAATTTCAGAACATGGTAAACAACTTAACAACACAAGGCAAATAAGGAATTAGTGAAGAGAATAGTAGAATTGCTGTCAACTCTTTTGTTCTAATGCAACCAATTAATGTCAGTGTTCATTTCGTGACTGCCCTACTTGTTGGATTTATCCATTTATTTCCCACTAATGACTGCACAACAACACTTAAAATAGATTTTGCCCCCACATTTCCTATTCCAAGTTGTTCGTCTTGCGTCATGCAAGGGAGCAACTAAACTCATCACTCTCATGTTTTGCAGAGAGATTAACCATATACAGTTACCACTGGAAAAGTGGTCAGTGATATTTCCAGATTCTTGGCCATAAAGTCCCATAAATGGAAAATTTGTGGATGACATTTCAGAACGGCATCTCGTGATCGCTTTATCAGACCACTAGAGACCAACGGTCCAGGTCTCATTCTTCACCACATCTATCCACGATGACCTTTACAAGGACACCATCCTCCAACAGCGGAGGTTTTTACCTCGCTCCTCTTTGTCCACTCCCATCCTTTGTGTGTCAGCGTGAAGAGGAGGGAAACCAAGCCCTAGCTGTAGGGCCCGTTTCCACAAATGTATAGCCTATACATGTAATTCATACTTCGAAGCACGACCATCGCCGGCGAACAAAGTGCGATCTTGCATTCGACGCCGACCCCGTCGTGCGATTTGGTCTGTAATTACTTGAGTCATTTCATAACAGGTCGCCGTCACTAAAGTATGCTGGACTATGAATCAATTCGGTGAAGTCGCCGTCCAGATTTGATCGCGCGTCGGACGCCGATGGTCTTGCGTCGAAGTATGAACTAGGCTTTATGGCATCGGCAGTAGCGTTGGCGTCGACATACACTGTTTCCACCGCACTTTCATGTCAGTGTCGAAGTCGGCATTGAACACACCTGACGCCCCCGCACCAAATTATAATCTTGACGCACGCTTTTTCTACGCTATTTTTGGAACGATACGTCTCGATCAAAGTCAACTCGCCAACTCAGCACATGTATTCAGCCAAGTTGAAAAACGCGATCACATAATCTTTCGGCGGAAATGTTTTGACACCAAAGCCGACGCTGACCCAAACACCAACACAAACGCTGGTGGAAACGGGCCCTGGAAGGACGCAAGGACACAGGCCAATAATGGCGCGGGAAGACAGCCCAACAAGAAGGTAAACACCATAGTGAAGATGAAATAGATATCTTAATCGACGTCCATTTTCCTTCTGAAAGAACAGGAAGCAAACACCCCCCTCACCACAAGGATACATTACAATTGAAAGCCCAGGGACCGCCAGATGAAAGTAGTAGTACACCTATTCGAACTGATAGGAGGGATATTCAGAATCGACATAATGCAAGATCACTGTCTGATTTTCATAAAGTCTAGCGAATGCTTTGCACAGCGACGTCCAATGTAAATGTACTACAAAACTTGAAGTAAAAACATTCACTAGCTTTTATGAATATCAGTCACTGTCTCGGGGTAAGTAATTAAGTACATGTAAGTATTTTTAAGCAAAATGTCACCCAGCTCCATAACCAGAAACAGAACAATAGTTACGTTTGTAAGTTTACAATGGTGACGATCAGTATTTCCATCAAAATGGAACAATCCTCCTCAGGAGGAAGGTCACGTACCTGTAATGCGTGGCCAATGCATTTACCATTAGAAATGGTGAGATGCCCGTGCTCATAGATTGGTCCCAGAGTTTCGTTGGAAGGAACCGTTTGGACACAACATACCCCTAGCCTAATGCTTCAAACCATAAAGTTTTTGTTGTGGGTTGACCGTGATAATTTCAGGGTTTGGGGGTACTGAAAATATGAGGGGTAATTTCGCACGATATTTCAATGCAGCCACTCCATATCGGCGTAGTAATACACTTAGCCCACTGGAAGACAGGCTTATGATACCATCACTATCAAACTTTCCCAAAAGTTGAAAATTATTTTTCTCTTAATTATTTCTGTGTCAAACAGAATATTTAAGTGCCTTTTACTCGATATTATCTATGATAAATGGAGAAAACTGGGTTTTTTAAGATCTACTTTTAC
>NMRB01001179.1:66101-83127 GCA_002633025.1 Notospermus geniculatus
AAAAAGGGACAAAACAATTTTTTCCTCTAAAAGGTCATTTTCCCTCTTCAAGCTGAGTTATTAATATTGCGGTGTCAGATGTGGGGAAAATGCATCTCGGAGGATGTAGATTTTCAATTTTTTTCTGGCGGAGGACCTCCAGACCCCCCACTGACTTGGCTCTTCAGACTCAATCAATTTTGCCCCCTAGGTCATAAAAGCTAGCTACGCCCCTGATTTGTATCTTACCATCAGGGCCAAAGCCAAAGCATTCATGTCCCTGGTAAGAATGGAAGAGGCCATTCTCAAGCTGCTCATCTTGCTCACTTTTACTTGCCCCTGTCTGCAATGGAACAAGGTACAACTACGAGGCACAACAGCTTACTGTCCCATGTGACAGACATGAAGAGCCAGAAACAATTAATCCCAAATGGCCACTGGGCTGGATTCGAACATGCTGTTTTTCTAAGCGGGACGTGACAACCACTCGGCTATCAGGGTTACCTACGTGTAAACCTCCACGAGGCCATTCTCCAGAGGATCTCACAAGTGATCACTCACATGTCCAAAAACATTTTTTCTTGGAGTCAATTTTCCCAGCAGAATTCACTTGCCAACGATGATCCAGACATCAAAAACAAAGACAAACGACAAGGCAGTAACGACCTCCAAGCAAGGCAACGGTCACAACACCATCGAGATTAATTAAATTCTGCCAACGGAAGCAAGAATAATGACCAGTTTACTCCTTTTTCCTCACTCTGCTACCTAATCTCCTCTTAAGAATTGTAAACTTACAAAGACATTGGGACTTCCTGATTAAATTTTCATCAAATACCTTGCCAGAATGCAACGCCATGGTTTGGAATTAGAATGAGTAATTTGTACGAGAGAGGTGTAAGAAGGAGGATCAGTGCCTGAAGCCGAAGGAGTGGTATTTAAAGACGGCATCAATACCACCTGGATGAGAATTGAATTCTGACCGGAGGGAGTTTTGCCCGAAAGCTACACGTCACAAACAGATACACCATTATGGAAACATAATCCCGGTTTCTTCCAGATTTTATCCTCCAAACAAAAAAGGACCTTCACTCACAGAGAAACAAACGTTATTGCAACAGAATTTTTCCCCTGGAGATGATATCCATTACATCGTCTTCTTGAGACGGGTGAAGTCATCTGACCTTGCGTGGGCTAGCCTCCTCACTCTTCAGCAGGTTCTGAATCTGATGCTAGACCAAGCCTTTTCCCAGTTGAACAAGAGCAAAGCTTCTTTCCAAAGAACTCAACCATGACTACAAAGCATTTTTATGCAACTTGTTCTTCTAATAAAGCCAGGCGTACATCGCCCACTTCTGGCGACTGATCAGTCGCCTCCAGTTCCAGCTAGATCCTAAAAGGACAATGTTCCTGCTTGACTTTCATCCAATCTCTGTCTACTTTTCCTAAGTTGACAATAGAAGTGAGACAAAAATCAAGTTTACACAACCAAAATTTCTGTTTTTCTTGAAAAAAAAATATTGCCATCAAGTGAATGGTGATGAAATGCAACCTCCCAACAAGAAAAAGAAGCTTTATATGCAATTTGGGAGAACACCCTGTTGAGCCCACAATAAAATACAATTTCTTTGAGCATGCACTGAACATAATTCAAATTGGAATGGGTTAAACCGGCTGTTTATCGTATTCTAAAAGCGTAGAAGCTTCAGCGACACTCTGGCAGGATACTAAATAAGCCATGGTCATGATCCCATATAATTACACTGAATACAAATTATCTACAATGAAGACTTTTCCTGGGGTTTCCTAATTCACTCCATTGAATACTACATGTAACAGTTTCACGCCAAAACAGGCCAAAATCTCTCATACATCACATGCACGCAGATGAATCAGTGGACTCGGTCAGGTTAGCTTGAAATGGACTCATCACAAGCCATGTGCTGCCATCTGAAGGGTTTAGGTACAGGAGTTGCTTGAAAGCTTTCTCTGATGGTAGTTATTACCAGCGTCTGCTCCCGTGAAAGTGGGGAATGGGCATCATCAACAAAATGGAAGTTTCATTGTAAAACACGCACAGGATTTATAACCTTTCACATGGAGAGGAAATAAATACTTTTATCATCACATGAAGGAATATTTATGAACTTGGATTTACTAAATGTAGAAATGTGGATTGGAATTTTCTTCCATTCTTGGACAAAAAGGTAAGAGTTCTTTGCATACCATTTCAAACATCGAGTCACAGATGATGATTAAAACTTTTACACTGTAATTCTTTTAAAAGTCTATACAGACAATGGGTGGTGTAAATAAAGTCTAGTAAATGCTTTTACTTCAGTTTTGTACAGGGCCTGCCAATGCATTTGTACAGCAGAATTCAAGTAAAAGCATAATTTTACCGTTATTCGTATTAACTAGTGAATTCCTTGACTTTCATTCCAATACAAGGGTAACTATCTTTTCCTTCCAAACCAAGAATTTTAAAATCAGACTAAGGAAAAGTGGGACACTCTTGGAAATGAAGGGTCAGGAATCATTACTTTCCAACAATGATAGGTTACATCATCATCACACTAAGCTGCTGCTTCACTTGAGTGTTGCTGTTCCACTTGAGTGTTTCTTCTCGTACGAGTGGCTCTCTATGGGCAACTCAACTATAGTGGTTGTTTGTGTCATGGTCGCAGCGTACAAAGCCATAAATCTGAAGTTGCCCATTGAGAGCTGACTCGCAGGAGAAAACTCTGAAGTGCAGCATCACCTTTCGTCAAACCCATAGATGAAGTTGGCCTGTAATAATTTGAATGCAGTGGTGACATTCAAACACAGGGGTTTAGTTAGAGGGAGTTTGGAAGTCAAAATACTTCCGAATTTTATGCTCCAGGAAGTCAACTACCTCCAGATAATTTCAAACTTCTAATGTATTTATGTTTCTGAAGTAGATTGAGACTTCCAAGAAAAGCCCCAATACTTCCTGATTTTTGGGTTAAGGAAGTCATGAATTCCTGTCCAAAAATGTCAACTAAACTCTGCAAACAAGAATCTATTCACACTCTTTGATGGTGAAAATATGGTTTCGGCCTGGTGTTACTGTGACCTACAAATCATGAATTCAGTTGATGCCAAAAAAATTTGTCCGTGGTATAGATCACTGATATGGTGAATAGTGATAAGAAAATTATCGTGAAAATCTAAAGGTAAGATAATATCTAGTACAAATAGAGAGATTTCGATGTCCAAACACGATAAATAACTAACAATAATTCGATACCCATTACAAACAACAGCCCGATACCCATTACAAACAACGGCCCATCTGTTATCGATAGTACGATGACCTGGGAATACACTTTCGAGGATTGTCCTCATCAGGTTAATCTGATGATGTGCATTTTGTATCCAAAATCAATACGTGCAGTGATTGTTCAAATATTAACTCATTCTGGGACGTCCATTAGCACTTCCTCACCATTTTCTGTTGTCAGTATCGAAATTTTTATTCTTCAAAACAGAATACTTTCATTCTTTCTCAAAGTTCAGGCAGTGCGCACATCAAGACTGAATTCCAAAATATAATTTGACATTTTGGAACATTTAGGGCATGGTAGAAGTGTGTATTTAGTAAACTTACACGCGTCTAAGTCTTAATCGTGCGATGATCACCCTTTTTTAATACGGCTCTTAGTTTTTTTATCGCCAGGCCAGTATAATGCGCAGTATAATACAGTGAATATTTCTACAACAACAAAAATTTCAATTGGTTTTTCCTTTCGTGCCCTGGTAGTATCACAATACATCAGTTTTCAAAACAAATGCACAATTTTAAAACAAAAATCATTCGATTGATCTTCTATTATGTTTATTCAACAAAAATCAATGAATGTCACAAACATCCAAGTTTTCAAACTTGAAAAACCTGTAATTACTTATTCAGCAGGTTCTGTGAGAATTTCTTTACACAGCTGTTTTATTCCTTTTACCATCCTTTTCCAGTTCATGTCGGGCAAACATGTTGATTTTCTAAGATTCATTTTCGAGACTTTTTTTGGACTGCAGAAGCAATGACACAATATTGACCTATAGTGAATGGGGAACCGGAGGAACTAACGTCACGACGTGGCGCTGTGAGCGGTGTGACCGAAGGTTTTTTTTGTAACATTATTTCCATTTATTTATGATGTGAAAACAACCCTTTTGTTTCGGCCGCCTGGCATTAAAATTTACAATGTCTTGTGGGAGATAAAAATTACTGGATTAATCAGTGCTTTTTTCCTTAAAATGAAGAGATACATGTAGGATGGCGATAACGGCAACGTCTTTATCTCATTATTCCTTTAGAAAAATGTACAGCTCATTTTTTCATGACGCAACGTCAACACTTAAAACGACGTCAATGACGTCACTTCGTTCGCACCACTCGCAGTGCCGACCTGTCGGGATAAACGGCACACGGGTTCCTCATTGGGACATTCTTTCTGAAACTTTGTCAAACTGATTCTAAGTCAATCCTGCCGATCACCCTTAGGGCAAATTGATACATTACTTATCGTCAAAACATCAGTTTGTGCGATACGATCATTCATTCTAATTTAAGAACTAGGCCATTTAAAGATTGATTTTCTGACAACAAACCCGTATCATTACTGAAAATAGGGGCAGACGGTACGATGCTAATGTTGTCATCAGATAATCATGATCTTTCATGTAAATTTTTACAAAATGCGAACCGATTTGTGATTTACAATTCAANTCAAAACCATAATTAATGAATTGCAATCGAACGAGTTGATAATGACACCTGTTGATGACATGACGGATTATTTCAATGTTTTGCATATTACTGCAAGGAGATTGTGGTCTTTCACTCGCTAATAGAACAAAACATCCATGAAACCTATCGAGACTGTTTACGCCAGCAGCAGACGAAGCGATATCGGAAGCAATCTAATAGACGATATCAGTCCAAAAGAGCGCAGCACCTGACGGTAACTACAGCGTCACGACGTCCCGTACTCATTCCATGACATCTTGACTTGAGACTACGTCATGATCGCTGAAACAAGTGGAGGTTTTCGAGTGACGTCACCGCGTTCAGAATGGGGGACGGGACGTCGTGACGCTGTAGGCCTAGCAAGTTACCGTCAGGTGCTGCGCTCTATTGGAGTGATAGAGTCTATTGCCACTGAGCAAAATCAGCTGTTGACGCCAGGTGTGCGCTGGACAGTGGACGCTTCTTGCCAGCAGTGGTCACCCAATATCAAACAACAAACCGATAAAAAGCCACTCTCACACGTGCGACAGTTGGCCTGCAACTGTCTTTTTTACGTTTCGCAAACAATTGCAGAAATTATCGCAGAAGTGTCGCAGAAGTATCGCAGAATGTCGTAAACTTACATGTAACGATAATCAGCATTTTTTGCGTTCACTGGCGGTTGTTTGCGACAATCCTGCGACAATTTTCTAATTTTTAAACCCTGGCCAAAATTTACGGGTTTTCTGTCTGCAGTCGACACTGATAATTTGGGGTTATAAACAATATTTTGCGACGTCGTGCGACATTTTGCGACAAATCTGCGGTTGCTTTGCGTTAAGTATGCGACAAGGTTTAATTTTTTGAACATTTCCAAAATTTCACGATTATATGCGACTGTCTGCAATATATTAATGCAAGGTCTGCGATAGTTTGCGTTAATTTGCGACAGTACACCTGCGACTGTCTATCGCAATTAAACGCAGGCCAACTGTCGCACGTGTGAGAGTGGCTTAAGAGTCACCCAGACAGTGGCTGGCGAGAAGATCGGTAGCAATTAGATTGCTTGTGATATCACCTGGTGTGCTGATGGCTTAAGTCAGGTTCAACAAGGGAAGTAGCAAGACATCCTTGACAACTTGACCACATATCCCTGGTAGCTACTTAGCCCTAACCACAAAGTAGGCTGCACTTTCAAAGACAATCTTGAAGAATCTACCAACAGAAGCAGTGGTAATTCTAGGCCGTGTTAGAGTGGCGGCGCGCCATGTCCCTAAAAGGGGACGCCACTGTGCCCTTTTTTAACCCCTTGGCGCCATGCTCCTAAAAAAAAATTTTTTAAATTTTTTTTAGGTTTTAGTACCCCCAGACCCAAATTCCGTTAGTAGAAATGTCGCGAATGAAAAGTGCCCTTTTCTAGGTTGGAGTGCCCTTTTCACAAAGTTTGCACCACGCCCTTCTGAAATCCTAGAATTAACACTGAGATGGCTAGCAAGCACTTTCACAAGTTCTCTCAAATGCCGGCATTGAAGTTTCTTCAACAAGAATTCTTGCCATTCTTTCAAACTTTTTTCAGCTCACACACCAAGTAATGCCCACTTATGATCAGATATCTCATTCTCAATCTCATCAAAAAAATCTCCAATCAAAAAGCATGATCAGTCCGTCTGCAGATCTGGTTGAAGATGACGAGAAAATTCATAAAGATGCAATTTGATAAGAAGCTGCATTTCATGTTTCTGATATTCCGACATTCCGCAACACGACCATGACAAATCAACTAGATTGCCGCCGGACCGTTTCCTAAGTGAACATCGGATGGCTCGCTTTATCCAATCAAATATAGAGAGTGAATACTATTGAATCATGTTAACATATTCACTATTGGTTTACCGCATTTTGCCCAGAATCGATTTTCTGCTAATTCGGGAAAACCTCCACGAATTCGTCGCAATCAGACAATTCTGATGAATAACTGAAGATTATTTCTGGTAAATACATTTGAAGTTGGCCAGAAACCAAGTCCGTTTCCGCAGAAGGCTGATCCATGATCCAGTCAGAAATCATTTGTGAGACAGAGTCTAGGAAAACCCGTCGGATGTCGCATTTGACATTGCTTCACGTAAGACAGGCGCAATCACACGCTCGAGCCCCTGCGTGCCCACAAAATTGCACCAAGGAGCTCGATTGACCGCGCTCCTTGGCATCCTTGAAGTAAATGACCATCAAATTTCACGAGTGTGAACAGCTCTCCTCGAGCCTTTGAGGGGCTCAACTGATCGAGCTGATTTCAAACGTGAAGCACTGATTTGAGGAAAGTGTTAAAGCCCCACAGTATTGAATTTTACGACATTTTCAAAAAGTTAGGAGAGTGCACATACAGGTCCCATAGCCTCGTGAAGGTCCCCAAAATGCTTGCCTTATACGCACTTCACAGAATCAAGGCCTAGTTTTCAGCACGCATTGGAAAACACTGCAGGGAGAGCTCTAATGTATTCCGACAGAGCGTAGTACATTTTACACTACGCTGACGTCGTGACGTCGTGCGAGAATCGCGGTGATGATTTGCGTTTTTCACATTCAATACAGTGGGGCTTTAATGGCCTTGGTAATACATGCACATTTCAATGGCTGAAATGAGAAACCTGTCGGATGCCGCATTTGAAGAAAGGGTTAATGGTCTTGGTAAACCCGCACATTTCAATAGCTGATCAATGCACAGGTAATCTGCCAGCCCTTGTAATGTTGATCATCCAGCGACATCCGATGGGTTTCCTGTGCTGCCTCGCCTTTAGAAATAGCTGTCTGCAACAATAAGTTACCTTACTCCTGTCACTGACCAGCCAAAAGCACAATTCTACCCACTCAGATAATTCGCCATCGTGGACAACATCAAAGCCATTCCCCAATATCTCCTGTTGTTTTAGATTATGTGTCAAACGTGCTGGCCTCCGAATATGTCAGCGAGCGACCGGATCTTTTATCACGAGTCGTGTGACGGACGCTGATGATAGTATAAAACCTTGTCAGATTTGTATCCGGGGAAAAGTACAACCTCCTCTTTCCACTGATTGATCAAGTCACAGGAACTGTCAAGCTGTTTATTTGCCTTCTTGAACACGGATCAATAAACGGTTACCGCGATGGCCTGACCGGCCATGTCGCCCTAGAGGTATCCGATTCATTATACAGTGATATTATCCTGGATTATTAATCCATATGAAATGGTCCATGGACCATGTGCTCACTGGGTTGGACATAATAGTCTAATGACAGAGGGAGGTACATATCAGTTATGAGCAATCTGGGATCACCCAGCTTCCGCAATCTGTGCCTAGCAATGAGTCCTATTTAGAAATCCCGTGGAATCTTGCGATCTCGCGCTGCGGTATTTGTTGAGTGTACATGTACATGTAAATTTAGCTGTTCATGCCATTCTTCAGGTGGCCACATGACCACGGGCAAAACAACCCCAAATCCAGTGTCACACTACGATGCTGGGTGATGTTCGGCTACCGAAACTACACCCAGGGTATTGTTTTAGTCAAGATTGAGATCCCGGGTACTCTTTGTATATACCCAGGATGACATTTACCCTTTCAGCCAGAATGAGTGTCCGTTTATACAGAAACAAAAAATTTTCTGATGCTCAAAGTGCGACACTTCCTGTATCACAAAATGGATGAGTCCCATTGGGAATCAAACCCCATCTCACAGGCTCATTAACACGAACGGGTATGAATGAAAGTCATCTTGGATACGGGAACCGCATAAAAGTATGATTACATCTTGTCATTTTTGATGGGTTAAATAATGAAGCACCTGCATAACTTTTTATCCCGACAGGTCAGCACTCCCAGAGGGAAGGCATCAAAAACAGAGCAAAGCATTGCGATGACGTCATGTCAAGATGTTTTTGACACAGTCCAAAAGGGACAAAACGTTGAAATGAAATGTTCCATGGACCATGTGCTCACCTTTGTGAGCACATGGTGAATGTGAATGTACCAGAAGAACAGATGACAACTGTGTGAAATTTCAAACTTTGACCTCTGTGCAAAATTTTGAACTTTGACCTCTGTGACCTTGAAAATTAGGTCAAATCAAAACTCGGGTGATGTCCTCATCAGATGTACCTACAATAAAAATTTGGTGAAGATCCGATCAACGGTTAAGGCGAAATAGCAGTTTAAAGGTTTTCGGTTAGGCCCCCTGGTGGCCAAGCTAGGAATCAAATCGGACCGAAACTTGGTGTCTGAGGTCATTTGACCAAGGGGCACATCTGTACCAAGTTTGGTGTCAATTGGCCCAGTGGTTACAAAACGTGCCTTGCTAACAGACTACGACGGACGACAACGACGGACACCGCATGATGACTATATAGCTCACATGTGAGCTAAAAAGGTACGACTGGTCATAGCACCGCCCACTAACGGTAGTTCTGTAGGTTCCTCATATATCAATGGGAACCACCCTTGCAGCTTCATTAACGACAACCATAAAACTATGTTGCCCATATCTTGAACGTAGCACACTTACAGATAAAGCGGTTCTTTGACGGTTGGAAGACAATGACACGGCCACTTCAGTGACCAGATAAGCCGACTAGACCAGTCGCATGTCATCAATAACTTAAGAAGGATGAACGCTGACAGGATTGCAGATGAAAAGGCCACTGAGTAACTTTATGTGGGAGGTGAAAGAGGACATCAAGGGCTGGGAGATCAGTTTTGACCAGGTGGGCGTTTTGGGTTTGGCGCCCACACATTGATCTGAGAGTCTCTCATACAATGTTCAATCATTAGGGCCGTTTAGACGACAGGCAATAATCCACATGCGATCCGATCAAATCCGATTGTGGTTCAAAACTCTCGCGTACAAACGCTACCCAATGAGGTCCAATGTGGTCTAATGTGGATTTAAAATGGACATCAATATTGCTCCCGAATCCACATTCGACCGCATTATAAGACCACATTGGACCACACAGGACCAGATTAAAATTCTCGTCTAAACGCAAATGAGACCCGAATCCGGAGTCATCCTACCTGCGCGCATGCACATTGATGTGTTTTTCTTCCTCCACTGACCGCACTTGCTGCAGAGAGTTCCACAAGGGTAATTTGAAGTCGGAATGTGACCAGATTAACATGCCTGTGTAAACGCTACCCAAAAACTTGGAACACATCTGGTCCAGAACGCGGGTCGATCGGATCGAATCTGAATGTGGTTTTTTGGCTTGGTCGTCTAAACGGTCCAATAGAGTTAAAATTCACACCAAGACATGCCAGCTCTTGAAGCGAAAGCTCTACACTTGTTCGTCAACACAAAAGGAATTTAACAGATGCACAAGCTGCCAAGATCATAGAGTTAAAATTCACCCCCAGACATGACACCTCTTGAAGCGAGACCTGTACACTTGTTTGTCAACATAAGAGGAATCACCAGATACCAGCAGGCTGCTCATTACGCAGAAGCCCATCATCATCATCGGAGGACTTTTGAAACTGGTTTTACACATTTCAAAGTGTTGTGTTTAGAGGAATTCCACACTTCAATCACACCGCCAACAGGCATAAGAAAAACAACAAAAGGTTCCAACAAAACAAGTGACAGAGGAAGCTTTCAGTCAGAGAGTGCCAAGATGATTGGCATCGTGTCATGTGAGACTGACAGGATAATGGCAGGATAAGAACACTGTAGCAGACGATATGGCTTGTTTACCTGAACCCAAACAACCCAGCTAACTCGGATGTCTGGACCACTGTTCTTTACAAAGCCGCACAAACATATAGTATTTTCTTACCACCTTCTTTAACTGCAGTCTTCGACTGTTTCACCTGCACCAATCACCACATGTCAGACAAGATAACTTTTTAAACCCAAATGATAGGAATGTCTGTGTGTGCGGAACACATAACATTTGAGTGAGCACACCAGGCGATATTGCCGAGGTTCTGATCACCATGGTGAGCAAAATTGGCTGTTGACACCAGGTGTGCGCTGGACAGCAATGCGTGGAATCCTCTCACTAGTGATATTCACCCAATAGTGAGGTTTTGCAAATCTGACGAAACAAGAAGTGCGAAATACGAAATTCAACTTCATTTCCAGGGCCTAAAATATTTCTGGAGATGGTACAGGTTGGTACCACAAACATCCATGCTGCCAATGCATCTTTTAGCATATCATGTAAGACCAAGGGAGTTACTTTTCCCACTTCGTATCTACGAAGTGGAAACGAAAGATAAGTTTCAAATTTTAAAGCCCCACAGTATTGAATTTTACGATATTTTCAAAAAGTTAGGAGAGTGCACACAGAGGTCCCATAGCCTGGTGAAGGTCCCCAAAATGATTGCCTGATACGCACTTCACAGAATCAAGGCCTAGTTTTCAGCACGCATTGGAAAAAACTGCAGGGAGAGCTCTAATGTATTCTGACAGAGCGTAGTACATTTTACACTACGCTGACGTCGTGACGTCGTGCAAGAATCGCGGCGATGATTTGCGTTTTTCACATTCAATACAGTGGGGCTTTAATATACACTGTAACTCTATCAGTCTAACGTCATACCCTAAAAGACGATCAAACAATTCCAAAACTGATATCGCCTAGTCTGCGGTGGATGGCGAGAAGATCGATTGTGAGTATATCGCTTGCAATATCACCTGGTTGCTGTTGGCTATTGTCATTCAAGTAATTTCATCATGGACGATTTCAAAAGATTGATACTTCTTTCATAATAGATGTATCACAACCTACAAAGAAACGTAAACAAACTGAACGTGTCTGCATGTAAACCCGAACAGAGCTCTAGAAGAGAGAATTCTAAGAAAATTCAACACTGCACCACTAAGAACCTCCAAAGAGCCCTGGCAGCCAAGTGGTTATCACGTCCGCTCAGCAAGCGGCAGGTCCTGGGTTCAAATCCAGCCTGGGCCATATGGGATTTCATTCCCGGCTCTTCACGTCCGTCGCATGGGGCAGTAAGCCATGGTGCCTTGTACCTTGTTTCTTTGCAAGGGTAAGTAAAAGACTCCATCCAGGTGCGGAACGCGAGTAGCTGAGATGGCGTCATCCGTACTTACAGGGCCAATGCTATGGCGCCGGCCCTGACGGAAAAATCAAATACAAATACAAAACCTGCAAAATTATGATTTCAAGCACCACCTATTATTTCACTCAGTGGCCATTTGAGGCCAATCCTTACTTCACACCCTCCTCTCCCGCAATAGAAATCAATACACTATGGTGATCAATCACTTTTTTTACTCCACCAGACAAGAGCAAATAGCTTGTGTCAACACGGTTTGGTGTTCAGGGTGTAGAAACAACAAAAGCTTCATCAAGGGTCAATCACCCTATGGGCAGACAACTTCATTTAATCAATACCCTAAAAGATAAAACAAACAGTTCAGCTATGATCACAACGGTGTCTGGGGTGAAGTGGTACAATTCTAGCCCAGGACAATTCTCGCCCATACCCCGCCTGGGTTGCATGACCTGGGCGGTATGGGACCTCGGGTGCACCAAAGCACGCCCAAGGAACCCATAGACAAAACTGGAGTAATGGATCTACATATTTGTACCAAGTTACAACATTTTGGCTGCTGTTGTTCTTGAGATACTGGCTAAAGTCCCGTTTTTAACGGACAACGACGGATGCCGCACCACAATAAAGCAAGGTTCATTGGCACACGGAACCGATCCGTTTCCAGTCCGTTTGCCCCTAGTTTTCCGGATACGACAACGCTGAAGTCCATTTGATAGATTTTTTGCGGACCTGAACCGGACCAATTCCGTGTGCCAATGAACCTTGCTTAAGAGTTCACCCAGGTGAGCTAAAAATCAAGGGGTTAAATTTTTAATTTGGGATGGTCTCACGAGCAAAGACTGTCTATAATTGATCAAGCCCCACAGTCGACCGGGTGTTTGTCTGAAGCCACGAGGTCAATTATCATAGGATATTGAATGAGACACAGGGGAGGATCAAGTCACCTGTCCTCCGTGCTATAACAAATATGACAAAGCCTGCAATCACCAATGTAGATAGGTTTAACCCACAGGTATTTGGTCCATTGGCAGACATCCAAAATGTCGACACAAAGATCATCCTGAGCAATAGTGAGTTTTTGCAAACCTGACGAAATACGAAGTACGAAATATGAAATTCTACTTCTTTTCCGTGATGTAATGTGATGTAATTTCAGGAGATGGTTAGTACCATAAAATATCCCTGCTGCCAGAGCATCTTTTAACTTGTTATGTAAGACTGAGAGAGTTTTGGTGCACCCATCTTGAAAATGGGACTTTAGCCAATATCTCATGAAGAACAGCAGCTAGAATGTTGTAGAAACCATCTACAACATTTGCCAAATGTTAGCTCTATTGCACTTCAAATATGGCCGCCAGTCGTCCATCTTGAAAAATGTACTTTGGCTCATACCATATGAACAATACCACAAAGAACGTTCCAACCTACCAATATGCCTGGAACATACTGACTTGACACTTGTTGTTTATTCTTCTGGTACATTCACCCAGGTGAGCACATGGTCCATAGACCATTTCATTTGCTTAGTAGTCTGTCTCATACCACCACGAATGCTCAAAATATTTGTATTTGTGTAGATTTTTCCATCAGGGCCGATATTTGAAGTCGAAAAGGGTCAAGACGTGACCCTGAGACATGACACCCACTCTCACAGTTTCACAGCACCCCTGATTGAAGCCGATCACTTCAGCTTTCACTCAAGTTTCAAGCAGAAAAATGCCACCTCCAGACCACAGAATAAGCTCCTTTAGTCAAAAGACGCATTTGGCCAATGTAATTGATTGACTGGCCACCATATTTGAAGTCGAAAAGGGTCAAGAGATGACCCTGAGACATGACACCCACTCTCACAGTTTAACAGCACCCCTGATTGAAGCCCATCACTTCAGCTTCACTCGAGTTTCAAGCAGAATAACACCACCTCCAGATCACAGAATAAGCTCCTTTAGTCAAAAGACGTATTTGGCCAATGTAATTGATTGAATATTTACACGAAGGTCTTGTGATGGAGAATCCAGATCACGAGGAAAGCTTATATGTCATATAGTCCTCTGGGACGATACAACATGCCATTAATGGCACCACAGTGATAAATAGTGGTTTAATCGCTGTAGAAGTGTCCAATTTGATGTTGGACATTTTTTGATACAACTACCGAGGAAAAGATTGCATGATCTGTGATATCAATAATTCCTCAAAAAATTTTGCAACAAAATATCCTTCCAGCTGCGATTACATTAGAGCTAAAGTGAGGCATGCTGGTTAATGGCTTCACAAAGGGTTCACGACCGTGAAGATTTTGTTAACAGGCATGTCCGTGTAGCTCTAAATGCAGCCTCAATCTTGTTGCCTGTTTGCTTACGTGATCCGTTTCATCTCCAAGAGCTGCAGGGTTATATCAATGCCATTTTCGAGAGGCACTGCGCCATGCTGTATAAGGGGCACCGCTCTGCCCTTTTTAAACCCCCAGGGCGCCTGCCCCTTAAACAAATTTTTTAAGGTCCCAGTGACCCCAGACCCTTTTTCATGGTCCCTTTTGGTCATATCACCTTAGAAACTGGCTTAAATTGGCTGCTGACTGGCATTACAGAGACCTTTTAACTGGCAAGCTTCTCAACTTCCGTTAGTAGAAATGATACAAATGAAAATGCTCTTTTCTAGGTTGAAGTGCCCTTTTCGCAAAGTTTGCACCGTGCCCTTCTGAAATCCTAGATATAACCCTGCATGATCAGTTTCATCTCCAAGATGGCTGACGAGGATGTCTTAATGAAGTGGCCTTGTAAGAGGACAATATCACGAGAAATGTCAAGGTCGTCCATTACTGATGACTGAAGAGGATGATCTCCAGTCAAGGGCCTTGTCATGAAAACAACAGGTATGATGGATAGCCTTAAGCTCATTAACAAAATGACTACTTTACTACAACGTCCAATCCGAGACGGAATTTACAAGGTTAATGAATAAATCAAGGACACGAAAACGGGAGAATCACGCCAACCCTTGACTGACATCCATAATCAATATACGGGAGTGAGGCCGGAATAAAATCTATTCATGAGTGGTCTTCCTCAGGGAAGAATATCGACTATCGCCCAAGCGGCATTTAAGCCTCAACGTTAATACCTCAATCGGCTAATCGTTTGTTAACAACAACAGATGTTCTAACAACCGTCATCAATATTCACGCCAAGCTCTTCCTGGGGTTACTGATTCAACAGTTCTGAAGATAGGACTGGACAAAAGGGGCTCTCCGGAGTTTTGTTCTTCACAAAATGGATCTTCATGGGTGATAACCACAGAAAGCGGTGGGCGGTAATATGTCATTGTTCTTGCTGTATAAGTATTTGTATTTGATTTTTCCGTCAGGGCCAACGCTACAGCATTATTGGCCTTACATGGTAAGTACAGAGGAGGCCATCACAAGATACTCACGTTCCTCACTTGGGTGGGATCTTTTACTTGCCCTAGCGAAGACACAAGGTACAAGGCACCACGGCTTACTGTCCCATGCGATGGACTGAAGAGCCCGGAATGAAATATATCCCATATGGCCTGGGCTGGATTCGAACCAGGGACCTGCCGCTTGCTAAGCCCACTAGGCTATCAGGGTTCCCCGTATAAGTACACTCCTCTCGCAGTGTTTTGTTTCGCTCCGTACCTACGCTTCACAAACCACTGCTTCGAATGGCCGGTATTCTGCTGATTTACCGCCAGATGTCACCATTACTGTTCCCGCCGCCGCGATGGAGAAAGTGTTTTAGGATTTTGCTCAGTTGCAGCCTGATGGCGGGCGCTGATTGGTTGGACAGTAGTGGTGCCATCTGGCGGTAAATTGGCAGAATACCGGCCATTCGAAGCAGTGGTTTGTGAAGCGTAGGTACGGAGCGAAACAAAACAGTGCGAGAGGAGTGTACGTATAAGTTGTAAAGAAACTAACAATGGTGAGCCAACTCACACGAGAAAACTCTCATATGAAGCACCCGCGAGACATGCCAAACGTAACGGTAAGGGAAGAGGAAGCACCATCACTTCCATGACAACGACAACATTTCCCTGATCTCTGAGAACCTCTTCCAGGAGAAGACCCTCTTGTTTGTAGGAGAGCAATCCCTTGCATCACAAGAATCTCTTTCAGAATGACCCATCTCTCCTCAGGCCAGCAAGTTGTCCATTCTTCAGCTCATCTGTCCCCAGAGTCCAGCAGACGGCATCTTCTGTCAACGTTTTTTCACATCCTCTGCTATTGATTGAAAAATATTTGAAGAAACGTTGTTCCTATCAACCATCTGAAGGATGCTTCTTCAAAGTTTTTCCATTTTATTTCCAACGCTTCTCGAAAACTTCTACAGAATATACCATCTGCTCAAACCTGGGGACAGATGAGTTCGGGCGATTGCCAAACACCTTAGCCTCTTCATTCAGCACCAATTCTTTCATCCGCAAAGATTTTCTACCACCTGGAGGACAGCCCATCAATTTTCTTCAATTCCCTCTATTTGCTTGAATAATAGACGCAGATTAAAAAGGTCCACACCCACTTTGGTGGTTTTGCAATTTCCTGCGTGGTTTTCATAACCAGGCTGTTCATTCCAGCTCGCAACACAACAAGCAAAAAGAACTGGCAGAAATTTCCACTAAACCGATGGCTGTACTGGCGAAACTGAATGATTAATTGCTGTGATGATGTAGGAGCTGGCGTTTAATTCCGACGAGAAACCAGCAAGTTCCACGCATATATCTGGAGCCCATAAACCATGTCAGTCATGTGTGAGCATATTCTGTTATGAAAACCCCACTGGTCAAAGCCACCTGAACAAAGAGACAAGCGTCTGTAGACATTATGGATACCCAAATCAAACATTTGGACTGCGTTTGACTGTAGATAATGACAATGTGATATACTGAATTCGAGAACCCTCCATGACCATCTCTTTGGCCACACCTCATTCATATTCGCCCCGGGATATTCTCTATGGTGTATTAGTTGGAACATTCCATACCCGTCCAACAGTTGTTGATGGCAGGACATTACTTCTGGTCACAAAATGTGTTGGATGGCTTATTTTCCTCTTTTGAAGATTTGGTACGTCTAGCCAAAAAATACATTTTGTTACCACAAACTAGGCTTTGCTCATCATAATAAGATCATCATTTTTAGCTCACTGGGTGAGCTATTACAATGGTGCAGCGTCCGTCGTCCGTCGTCGTCCGTCGTCGTGTTCCGTTAGCAGGGCACGTTTCG
>NMRB01001179.1:84565-100030 GCA_002633025.1 Notospermus geniculatus
TATGGCTAGGGAGACCATGACCCGCCGTTTGAATATGATTAAATGTGGGTAAGGAGACCATGACCATTGAGGAGTATTAATATATGGCTAGGGAGACCATGGCCATTTGAATATGATTAAATGTGGGTAGGGAGACCATGACCATTGTAATATTAAAGGTTACCTGAGATGCTTTTATCGACTTCTGGTTTTCTGCGTAATACTATAGAGCATTAGTCAGACTGCATGAAACTGCAAACCGCATGAAAATCGGGTCACCCATTACAAAGTTATGGCAATTTAAATAGGACTACTACACACCCCTGACAACCATGTCAGGCAGCGGAGAACAGCACATTTGATGTCAATGGATTTTGTAAACATGCAAAAAACATCAAAATAACTCATTTAACTTGGGCAGTTGGGTGTAGTTTTGATGTATTTTTCTTGTTCAGTCAGTCGTACTGCAGTTATTTCCCTCAATATGGATTCTGAGCGCAATTTTAGAATTTCTGGACAGCACAATTTACCTCACGAACCCGCCGCCTGGACAGCCATGGATACCAAGTTGTTTGGTTGTCAGGTAGAAACAACATCTTAAATTTGGTATAACACTGTAATTAATGGTCCAATTTTCATGCAACTTGCACTGAAATGATCTTTACTCCAACATCTTTCCAGAGAGTCTGAGTGCTGGGAAGCTTCTCAGGTAACCTTTAATATATGGCTAGGGAGACCATGGCCATTTGAATATGATTAAATGTGGGTAGGAAGACCATGACCATTGTAATATTAATATTTGGCTAGGGAGACCATGACCATTTGAATATGATTAAATGTGGGTAGGGATGCATGACCGTCGGAATATTAATATATGGCTAGGGAGACCATGGCCATTTGAATATGATTATGGCTAGGGAGACCATGACCATTGGAATATTAATACATTTATATGGCTAGAGAGACCATGACCATTTGAATCTGATGGCGAGGGAGATCATGACCATTGGAATAGCTTGGGTTGGAGAGACCATGACCATGACCATTTGAATATTAATATGGCTCGCTAGGGTGACCATGATCATTGCAATATCAATATATGGCTTGACAATTCCGCATTCCCACTTCCCATGGAAAAAGAACCACACGGATTTGTGTTGAATTCCTTTTCCCCCATTCCCATTTCCCATTTCAAGGGAATTGTTTTTTGACTTCCCCATTCCCACCTCCCATGCAAAAAGAACCAGGCGCCTTTGTGTTGAATTCGTACCCTATTCCCATTTCAAGTATCTAAACACGGAACTGATGTTTGCATTCACCATTCCCAGTTCCCATCTACTATGTCCCGCTGGCCCTTTTTGTGTTACGAACGAAGAACTACATCCAAAAAGCATTCTTATTTTCATGGCAGCTACATGACTGATATACCAATATCAATTCCCACATTTCTGGCAATTATACTGTACTTGACCCGGCCTACTATCCCTAGAAGCTAGGGGGTGCACAGGGTCTTCCTGCAATGCCCCCCCCCCCCCATGTACTGGGGGCCCAGTCCCCCTTGTCTCCCTAGAAGCTAGGTAGGAGTGCAGGGTCCCCCTGCAATGGGGGGTTCGGGGGGTATCCCCCCAAACATGCCGAAGTAGGCCTATAGCCATAGGGCTTACTGGGGGCCCTGTCCCCCTCGTCTCCCTAGAAGCTAGGCCCTGCAATGGGGGTTCGGGGGGTACCGGTATCCCCCGATGTAGTGGGGGAGACACTATATCGACGATATCTTTTCATATTAGGCCTACACTATAAAAAGACAAAGCCTGCAACTGTTCATTCATATTCACCTGTCCGAGACACTCACTCACTTCAAACGCTAGTGTACATCACTGAAAACACACTTGACAACCCACAAACCTGATATCACTGTGAACTATAATAATCCTTCCATTGTTTGAAATCCAAAACTTAGCTCCACATTGACTCTGTACGATCCTTTCACGCAAAAAATCACCATGAAATCTGCTCTCCTGATCATATATCCCTCTCAGCCGCCATTACTGTAGACTAGTATTCGCTCCCAACACTGTTCATGGCCTTATCCGTGAGGTATGTTGGGAAAGGGTACCGGTACCAGTCTGTGAGAGGGATGGATGATCCGTAGTCTCGTGCCACCAGACTCTGCAATTTTCAATTTTAGAGTCTGGTCCATATGTTAGGCCTACCTTTTGCTTGTAAAACCATCATGGCGGACAATCTACTGCTGATGACGTAGAAGACAATGCACAATCAAAGCAAAAAGCATGCAGCGTGCGAGTAAAACTACAGTATTTTGTACTGAAGGGATGGATGATATTTTTGTGATTTAATTGTATGTAGGCCTACATTAGCCTAGGCCTAGTTTGAACATAGGCCTGCTAGATCTCTCAGGCTGTGGTGTAGGCCTACCCTGCTATGCCGCTTGATTGTTCAAAACCTAGGCCTAGACCGTAAAGGTACCGGTACATTAGATTTAGATTTGATATTTTCGGTCTCATTTGCCGAGGTGAATGAATTAGGCCCTATGTGTTATTGAATGGATGTGCCAACACTATTGCTATGACAATATCAAGGTGGCTTGTTTTAGTTGGCCTTCATGGCGTGGTGGGTACCGGTATCTAAATTAGAAGGAATTACCCAATTAAAATATACTTTTCAATTTTCTCTTTGCAGAAATATCAGTACCTGATACAGTGGCAAGATTGGCCGATGTCTGCATCTTCATGGCAGCCCGAGGAAAATATAACCAGTGATATAATTGCTGCTTACGGAAAGCCGGAGGTCACACCCCAACGTGTGGAAGCTGCACTTGTCAATCTCTGTGCTGTTTTCCAGAAACGGCTAAGGGGTACTGGTGCTGTTGTGTACCTCTTGAAGTCACCTTTCCATTGGATGTTTTCCGTTATTGTTTTTCCGGAAAGGGAGGACCGGCTTGCATCCGTGGCTACAGGAGTTACGAACTGGAGGACTTTGCTCATTTGCCAATGCCTCGTTGTTGGAGTTACTTCGTCAATTTGGGTGGTGTTGGCCAAAGCTTAGTGTTCCCAATTTTACTGAAACCAACCCTCTCGTTTACACAACCGAAGTACGAAATGGACAACAATGGAAAACTTTTTTACTGAAACCAACCCTCTCGTTTACACAACCGAAGTACGAAATGGACAACAATGGAAAACTTGTCAGAGTGGATGATGTTCTCCCAAGGCATCCAGGGCATTTTTCCGCTGATCCTCATTTCAGAATGTCTTCAAATCGATCAATTCATTGTATGCCGCTGGTTCAGTTACTGTTGATGATGAAGAATTTGTGTTGAGCATTCGTCTTGGGGGCGATTATAAATTCCTTCTCCTTGTTCTTGGTTTATGTAGTGCGAACTCAAGCTACGGTTGTATCTACTTAAGGAATTAAACCCGAGGCGGAGGGTCTTGGTTGCGACACCAAACCCGCGAGGGTGGAGCTAAAATGTAGTCCAAACCCGAGGCGCTTCCCCGAGGGTTTGGACGGCATTTTTGCTCCACCCGAGCGGGTTTGGTGTCGCAACCAAGACCCGAAGCCGAGGGTTTAATTTCTATTCTAAAATACCTCAAACTAAACATAGTATACATTGGTTCAGTGCAGTTTGATTGCAATAAACAGGCCTAAGATATCAGGGAGGACGCTCCGTCGATGACGCGACATCAGTGAATCACGCACTGTGTGTACAAACCTGTACATCGTGCCTACATCGTGTACATCTGTGTGCAGCGCTAGCAGCAAGCTGCAGGAGTCGAAATGAGTCGCAGGGCGCTTTCTTCAACGGATTATCCGCAGGAAATGTACCTAATGGTGCAAAACCTCGTTGGGATAGGTCACTGAGTATCCACCTGGCCGATATTCGCTGCACTACCTCGCTGAATGCTCCAAACGAGAAATGTAGACGCTCACCATTACACTGAGCGGGTCTTGGTTGTGTCACCCAGACCCGCTGCATTCAGAATGAGGCTAATGCGTTATCCATTTGAAACATACGCACGAGATACCAAGGTATTTTAGAATGTAATGTTAAAACTGAAAATCGCGGGGACATCACAAAGTCAGAAGACTTCTACTGGGAAAGCAACATTGTAAGGTCAGTTGATGAGATCCGGGAGGATTCACTGTGCAGCACACAGAATTACCATGGGTGCAAATTCCCACCATTGGTTAGAATACCCCTTATTGACGTTGCGATTGATGAACTCCACCCCATGCTGCGCATCACTGACAGACTGTTGACTAATCTAATAGATGATGCAAGTGATTTAGATGACAAGGAGAAAAATGGTGTCCTTCCTAAATCCGGGGTCTGTCATTTAGATGAGTTGGTGAAGTGCTTTTCTAAGTGTGGGGTCTCTTTCAAAATCTGGAAGATAAAGGATGGTACAGGAAAGAATGGGGGCCTAGATTATTCCAGTTTAGTTGGTGGTGAGAAAAAAAAACTGTTGAAAAAGTTGCCAGATGAACTAGCAGCAGGCAATGCTCTCCATCCAGAAAGTTTGGATGCTGTTGTAGATGTTTGGCGTAAGTTCAGTGAATTGTATTCAGCTGTGAGTCATGATTATGAAAAGTTGTCCGATGTACAATCTACCAAAATTTTTGACATGGCTCTTGCATGGATTCAGTCTTTTTTGAAAGTATCGGAACTGAAACGAAGGGGTTACAAACCATCAAATATAACCCCCTACATGCACTGTCTGATCTACCATGTGCCACGGCTTTCCAATGTTCACCTTGGGTTGCGAAAATTTTCTGGGCAGGGGATGGGAAAAGCAAATGACAATGCGAAAACTGTCCATCTCCAGCACTCGAACAAAACAGAGGCATGTGCAAATGTCTTAAAGTGCTCCATGCGTCAACTGCAACTAAAGGACCAGAAAAGGGAAAGTAGGCAGTATGTAAAAAGAAAGATAGAGTATTGGGATGATGATATTTTTACGAAACGTAGAAAAAAGCAAGAAATCTGTGATGATGACCCTGTCACATGTAGTGGTGACAATTCTGACTGTGATGTAGATGCCATGAGTGTTGATGAAATGAAAGTCATGTTAAGTTCTTTAGGAGCAAAAACCAAAGCTAGAAAACCTGAGAAAATCAGGGAATATTTGAGAAAGGTGTTAGATTCTCGAAAGTAGTTGTGCCATTGTCTGTTTCTATTCAATGGAATGGAGCAAACTCTTGTGATTTTTGTGTACCGGTACTCAGGTGTGATATACATGTACATTGTAGTAATTCCTTCCATGCTCATGTAAAATCTAGTCCAATTCCCGTTAAATTGCCAAATTTTAAACCGGTATTTGTTCATCCCTTTTTCCTGTAAGCACTCAGGGACACGGGTTATGATTGAAATTCCAACAAAACATATTTCTTGTATTTTAAACTGCCAATTGATGTACATGTAGAGGTTTGTAATGTATTTAAATTCAAATGAACTTTAAGATGATCCTTTCCCTTGGGACACAAAAATTCATTGATACATGTATGCATGCCAGGTTTTATTTTCTGTACTTTTATATATTTTGAGAGAAATTTAATAAACATTTTGATATTTTCTTAAATTGATTTGGTATTTATTATTTCAATTGTTCTTCAAATTTATCAACTCAAAGGAAGGATGAGATGTCCAAGTTGCTGGAGTCATCGAATCTTTACCAACAGATGTTCATTGAGCAACGGACTGGACCGGATGACTGGAGAGGAGGCCAGTTTCCATGTACATGTAGGCCTACATTTATTGCCCCCGATGTCTCCCACGATATCCTCAGGAAGCCATGAGTAATATCAGAGAGGCACTGGGGTGGCTCCAGAACTCCTTAGTATTAGTGTATTGCAATGGGCCTGTGACTATAAGTATCTTGGAAGTTGCACACATGGTACAATGAAACCGAGTTTTGATGTCTCCACCACTCCCACCATCCCCAACCCTCATCTCTGACATTGAAAAAAGCCCAGTGAGCCAATTTTTGTGATAAATAAATCCAACATTTACCACAATTCCCAATCAATTAGAAAACGCTGGTTGTAAAACAAAGATATATGGTGTTTTACTCTATTTTCTCCAAGATTCATTCTTGGGATCAACTGCGTCAAACCCTGAGAATTCTCTCAAATGTAACTGCATTTGGAACCTACTAAACATTTTCCAATTTGAACAGGACGCCACAGACGCGCTAACGATGGTATTGCCATCTATAGTTCATGCCGGGAACTGCGATAACTAACACTCCGTTCGTAAACCGAGCGCCTGAAAACGCACCAAACGCAGATTTTCCCTAACAAAGCACTACAAATCTTCAATTACATTAGGCCTGATGGTCGAATCGATGGAACCGCCTAAATATCATCCAAATTTCACAATTTTTGCACAGATACTAGCTATAATACAGGTTAATCAATTTAGATGCCGGGAGATGACGTCACTGCTCCCCGCCGTCCGCCACGCTGATTTTAGGTTGGTGCTCTATGCATTCCGTGTACTCGCGATCGATAGAGGATTTGGCGCATGCGCAATTGGGTGTTATTGTTTTCCCGTTATAGTTGGTAATGGCCTATCCTGGAACTCGAGGCTATCCCTGGAACTATTCTGGTACATTCGCCCAGGTGAGCACATGATCCATGGACCATTTCATTAGGTACCAATTCTCCTAAACGCTGCCAATACGCCATCATACTGTAGTTGTAAGTTACCAACACGTTCAGTAAGTTATGTGGTCGTCCGGAACACGTCAAATACGTCTACATGCGTTGGAGGTAAGTTTCATATAAGTTACACATAGGTTCAAGGCACGTTACTAATAGGTTGGAAAAACGTTTTGGGTATGCTAGAAATTATCTCGACGTATTTAGACTTATGAGTAACTTACAAATAACGTGTGTGAACGGGTGTCAACGATCGCATAACGTATGGCCCGCGTATGCGGGCCGTATGAACCATACGCTGGCATACGTCGAAAAATTTTGTGCATGCACAAAATTTTTCGACGACCTCGACGTACTACGACGTATGCCGGCGTGCTTCAGCGTGCTCTTAACTTATACAAAACCTACCCATAACTTATTCGACGTACGCCAGCGTATTAGTCAAATTTTTCATACGTTGGCATACAATGGCTAAATCGTCAAGGTGTGACAGGGCCATTACGGTATCTTCTTGAATTGCTTTTCGTGGGAAGCGAAAAAGAACGGAAAGTCGCCGGAATGGGACAGTCCATTATCCAAGCCATCCGACCAAGGGCTACTATTGCACCACTCCAGCTTGGATTGGCCGTGCAAATCCATCACTGGTTCAAAGAAATTTCTTATTGGAATTTTAGGCCGACTCAGGAAAATTTGCATTCTAAAAATGTATGCCGTGTGGAAAATTGGTAGGCCTAGGCCTCCTGACCATTCCGAAAATCATAACGTAATGCTTAACGCTGCTGCCTGTTGTAAATCTGAGGCCAGAATCCGACAGTCAAATATTTCTGTCTACACCTGTTAAAAGTCCGGGTCTAATAGACACCCTCAGTGCGATGGGGTTCTGTTCTTCGTACAGCGAGGTTCAACGATTTGAAAAGAATGCCGCAAGTTCTGCTGGTAATGATTTATTGGGAGGCGACATCAACTTGCTGGACTCGATGGTACTGTTCGCAGCCGATAACGTCGATCATAATTCTCGCACCTTAGATGGAAAGGGAACTTTCCATGGGATGGGGATGATTGCCGCTGTCACTCCAAAGAAGAAGCAGACTGATCGGTCCATCCCAAGACATAAAGTGACCTGCCTGAAAGTTCATGAAACTATCAAAGTCGATATCGTTGATTACAGATTTGCTAAGTGCCAGAGCCGCATCGTCTTGTTTCAGCCTCTTCCGATGGTTGGCGATGATTGTGACAGAGGCCTCGACATCATGTGGGAACTTTCCTTCAGCTGTAAACAGGAAATGCCGAACTGGCAGGGGATGATGCATCTCATGCACCAAGGTCGCGAGCACCCGGGCGAATCTTCAGTGTCCTTGTTACCGATGATCGACATGTACTCTGGTGATATGACATGCATCCTATCAACACTGGAATTCATCTGCAACATCGCCGTGAAATACCACATCCCNAATGCCGCAAGTTCTGCTGGTAATGATTTATTGGGAGGCGACATCAACTTGCTGGACTCGATGGTACTGTTCGCAGCCGATAACGTCGATCATAATTCCCGCACCTTAGATGGAAAGGGAACTTTCCATGGGATGGGGATGATTGCCGCTGTCACTCCAAAGAAGAAGCAGACTGATCGGTCCATCCCAAGACATAAAGTGACCTGCCTGAAAGTTCATGAAACTACCAAAGTCGATATCGTTGATTACAGATTTGCAAAGTGCCAGAGCCGCATCGTCTTATTTCAGCCTCTTCCGATGGTTGGCGATGATTGTGACAGAGGCCTCGACATCATGTGGGAACTTTCCTTCAGCTGTAAACAGGAAATGCCGAACTGGCAGGGGATGATGCATCTCATGCACCAAGGTCGGGAGCACCCGGGCGAATCTTCAGTGTCCTTCTTACCGATGATCGACATGTACTCTGGTGATATGACATGCATCCTATCAACACTGGAATTCATCTGCAACATCGCCGTGAAATACCACATCCCTCCAGTCATAACATTTGACCAACCGTTATTCTGGAAAGCTTCAGAGATTGTCACTAATGCCCCGGAACACAGCCATTTGAAACAGATCGTTCTTCTGCTGGGTGCATTTCATACCTTCATGAATCTCCTTGGTGCAATCGGAACACTAATGGATGGAACAGGGCTGAAGAACGTGTTGGAAGAGGTATATGGTGAGAATGCAGTTGTCCACATGCTATCAGGAAAATCAGTACAGCGGGCTTTCCGGGGACATCTTCTCGTCGATAAATGTCTGAACCGGTTGCTCGTGACGAAGATTGCTGAACATGATCCTGGGTTTCAACATTCCGTAAATCAAACTGAAGAGTTGTACGCCGAATTCTTATCAGAAGAGCATGACGGAGAAAGATTCCTTGAATCGGAATGTTTGAAGGACATAGAGCGGAGACTCAGAAGTGAGAAGACTGCACTTGCCGATGCATCAAAGACGGCGAAACTATGGTTAGGTTACCAGAGAATGGTTAGACTTGGTCAGGACATGATACGGGCCGACCGCACTGGATCATGGATACTACATCTCCGCACAGTTACTGACTGCCTGCCCATCTTCGCTGCTGCTGGACACTTCAGCTATTTGAAATCGGCCTATCTGTACCTGCAGGAGATGAACAAGCTTCCCCGAACACATCCGTCTGTCTTCAAAGCATTCCAAGAAGGAAAACACGTCATCAGGCGGACGAACCAATACTGGGCTGGGCTCAGTTCCGACTTGGTGATAGAACAAACATTGATGCGTTCCCTGAAAACCGCCGGCGGACTCACTCGTGGAAGTGGCATGTCAGAGGAACAGAGGGCAATTTGGACGGCATCATCTCCTGTCTGTTCTGAATACAGCGATTGGACACTTCAGCTATTTGAAATCGGCCTATCTATACCTGCAGGAGATGAACAAGCTTCCCCGAATACATCCGTCTATCTACAAAGCATTCCAAGAAGGAAAACACGTCATCAGGCGGACAAGCCAATACTGGGCTGGGCTCAGTTCCGACTTAGTGATAGAACAAACATTGATGCGTTCCCTGAAGACCGCCGGCGGACTCACTCGTGGAAGCGGCATGTCAGAGGAGCAGAGGGCAATTTGGACGGCATCATCTCCTGTCTGCTCTGAATACAGCGACAGCATGAGGGATTTTAACAGAAAGGTATACTCGACCAGTGATCAACACAAGGAAAGCACAGTCGCAAGGATGAAGAGAGATGTTTCAGATTTATCAAAGATCTACAATAAGCTGGAAACATGCTCACCATTTTCCGACGATGGTTTGCTACGGAACATAGTAACAGGTGTCATTGCCGGCGATGATGTCAATGTTCAGGAATACGAGATGGTCGGAGGAGCTATCGTTCAGACGATGACAGGACAGCCAGTCTTTTCAGTGTCATTCAAGAGGAAGGAGAAAGTGAAGACCCTGGCCACAGCAACTGCCGTAAAGGTGACCAACGAAAGAACAATCGACCCTGTCCTACTATTCCAGCGATTCCTAATCGTATCCCAGGCTGGAGATTTGTCATTCAGTGATGTTCTGAAGTATGAGCTGTGTACATTCCCACCAGCACTATTTGAAGCTGCAGAAAGTCTAAGAAAAGCTGACAAGCCCCAACTTGCTGACGCACTGTGCACCTATGCAAACGAAAAGTCGAACAAAGCTATCATCAACGACGTTCCCGAGACATACCACAATGTGCTGGATGGTGGATCACTGCTGCATCGGGTGAGGTGGACCCCGGGAGCCACGTATGCTACCATCGTAGATGCATACGTAACATTCACAACAAGTCATTATGGGAATGCAACTGTTGTCTTTGATGGGTATGACAACGGTCCATCAATCAAAGATAACACGCATAAAAGACGTGGACAGCTGAGACAGCCTGAGGTCAGGATCACCAATGAAACTGTGTTTTCAGGGAAAAAAGAAGATTTCTTGTCCAGGGCGTACAATAAGCAGCAGCTTATTCATCTTGTAGGAAAAGCACTGGAAGAAAACGGCTGCACCGTATTGTATGCAGAAGGAGACGCTGATGTCGACATCGCGAAGGCGGCAGTAAACTTATCGGTCAACAACTCCACAACTGTGATTGGTGAGGATACGGATATTCTGGTTCTTCTGCTGTATTATGCCGACTCCAACAACAGCAACCTTTACTACCGTTCAGATATACAGTCAAAAGGAAAGACCCCAAAGGTGTACAACATCAATGAAATGAAAGAACTCATGGGGAACGAACTATCGGCACAAATACTATTTCTACACGCTTACACAGGCTGTGACACAACATCTCGAATCTATGGCATTGGAAAAAAGACAGCATTCCATAAACTAGAAAAAGAACCAAGTCTCCAGTCCATTGCAAATGCGTTTCTCACACCAAATCAGACTTGTGCGACGATTGAAGATCTTGGTGAAAAAGCGATGTGTGAACCTTTCAATGGCAATGCTTGCTGCAGTTCCCTGACATCTCTGAGACACTCAGTGCTCAACAAGAAGGTCGCCTCTGCCAAATCCTTCGTGACGCCGGAACGACTGCCACCTACTGAATCAGCCACGAAGTATCACAGNATCGTTATACCCCTAAAAAAATTATTTTTTTGTTTTTTGGGTGACTTTATGTCACCCTGGGAGTTATTTTGGGCAAAATGTTCACCCCACGTTGCCCACATCGCCCCCAAATGTGAGCCCTGATTTTACCTCTTGGACTGCCCACTGACACAGTAGGCTACTCAGACATTACCAAAAGAATGCCTGGATCATAAGTAGGAGGTAAATGTCAATACAATGATTCTGAAGCCAGTCATAATCAGGATGACACACACAAGAAGTGTCTAACATATGAGGATAAACATCAAACATGAACATAAATTTAGAAGCGGACATTCCACAGGAACTAATCAGGTAAAGGGCAGGCAGAGAAACCATCAGTTGTCCTACATTGGGTCATAACGCAAATGAGAGGCGGTAATTAGTAACCAGTTCCCTGGGATCCATTAGTGGTCATGACCACCGGCAGGTTGTGGCGACAAAACAACATGCCCGAATTACCCTCAAATAAGAACACCTAGAGACTTAGAGAAAGTTCTGGATAATGCAACTGACGTGGGTGACATTTAAGACTGCATCTTAACCTGAAGGCCTGGGCTGAGTTGTTCAAAATACTGTTTTGTGCTATTTTGTGTTATCGCTAATGTGGAATTAACTGCAATGGACATAACTGATGGCGATAATGCCATGATAGCACTAACGTCGCGTTAATGACGAATATTGTTTTGAACAACCGGGCCCTGGACAGAATCTCATACTGAAGTATCTGCAAAGAAAACTGTGAGAAATCCACATCATTCATCATTCATCGCTAGGCCACTGAGACTGAAACAAGAGAGTCTCTAAAGGCCACTGAGACTCATACAAGAGCCTCAGGTCAAGGCCACTGAGACTCATACAAGGCCACTGAGACTCATACAAGAGTGTAATGTCAAGGCCACTGAGACTCATACGAGAGCATTAGGTCAAGGCCACTGAGACTCATACAAGAGTCTCGTGTCAAGGTCACTGAGACTCATATGAGAGTCTTAGGTCAAGGCCACTGAGACTCATACAATAGAGTCTTATGTCAAGGGTACTGAGACTCATATGAGAGCGTCAGGCCAAGGCCACTGAGACTCATACAAGAGAGTCTTGTGTCAAGGGCACTGAGACTCCTGAGAGCCTCAGATCAAGGCCAATGAGCTTCATATGAGAGTGTCAAGGCCACTGAGACTCATAGAAGAAATTCTCATGTCAAGGCCACTAAGACTCACAAGGGCCTCAGATCACGACCATTGGGCCTCATATGAGATAGTTTCAGTTCAAGGTCACTGATACTCATACGAGAGATTCTCAGGTCAAGGCCACTGATGAGACTCATATGAGAGTCTCAGGTCAAGGCCACTGAGACTCACACGAGAGAATCTTTGATCATATCAGACTTGAGTTTGATATTGGACCAGCTCCTTATCCACCAAAACAACCACAGATTAAGCTGTTGCAATATTATGTTTGAAAGTAATCTGCCTTTCGGATATTGAAATGTCGTAACACATTACGATCTTTCTTCATGGTATTTGAACAAGTAACAACTTGAGGCTGCATTTGATTGGAAGTTTCTGATTACATGGAAGGAACAGATTTGTTTTATCTTAGGCGATTTTTTTTCTAGACTCCCTATGAGATGCAGCATAAGGAAATCAAATCTTATACAGGAAATCAGAATATGCAACAAGGGGCCCCTGAGGCCTGATGAAAGAGGAGCAGAGTTGATGACCTTCACCCGCTAAAGTGTGCGACACTAGGATATTTGCACTATCTCAACAGCTGATGTTACTCCAGTACTAACCATGAAATATTCATCTGGAACCAAGTTATCCTTCCAATGTTTTGACTCAGTCAACCTGTTGGAAGCAACGATAGTAAAAGTAAAGTCTCTTCGAATTTCACAAATTTTCTACCCCAACCGGGGTCTTTCTCAGGCACTTTCTAGTAGAGATCCCAGAAGATCCCCTTCACTTCTGGGATCTCTACTAGAATATGCCTGAGGAAGACCCTGGTTGGGGTTGAAGTTTTGCAAAATTCGGAGACAACTTTACTTTTACTATCATTTTGTGTGTCGTTTTTTGTGCTCATGTTGGATATCTGATGGAAGCAAGGGATCGACAATCCGTGGATGGCATAAATGGCAAAGAACGTATTATTACACCCAAATTGCAGTTGTAAGGAACCAGTCTCATATCAACATCTCAAGTTCCATCTACTCAACAGCATGTTTTTCAAGATGAAAGGCTGCGGATAAAAAAACTACTCAGACAGCTTCCCCTTGGCTTCAGCCAGGAGTGATTGGTGGTAAGGTGGAAACAACTGCTCCAGCTGCCACTCTAGTACCACTCAGACGGGAGACCCTCAGACAGATTTTTTTTCTGTGCTGCTCTGAACAAAATCACCAACTAGGGCCATGTGATGTCCCTATGCCTACACTTCATTCCACATCCGATTGGCGCGAGGTTTTCAGCCAATATCTCCGCAACGGCTGGGTCAAATTCGACATACCACAAATCAATTGACTTGTCTTTCTTGTCGATATCTTTCGGCTATCTTCATTTTTCGCATAAGGCTGTCATAACGGATCCCTTTCGAAACGTGCCCTGCTAACGGACGACGACGACAACGGACGCTGCACCATCGTAAGAGCTCACCACAGGTGAGCTAAAAATTGGTTGCAAGTTCATTTCCCTGGCCATTACCACATGGCACCAAGCCATGTGGGCACATCCCTGCACAATGCACAATGACATCAACACCCACTATGAATTCCTCTTGTTGACCAGAGGCAACTGGTTCTTCCCAGTACGAATGGAAAAAAACAGCTTTCAACAAAACACTCAGTTCTACAGAATTTCAACAGGATTTTTCCTTAAAATTTATTACCAATACTCAGACTGAGCAGATTTGGACATTTTGATGACAGTCAAATATCGATTCTCATATTGCACTTGACATCACTTGAAGACAAGAATAGCGACTTGATAGTTTATCAAATTAATAGCTTCCGAGTGTAGCTGCTGAAATTGACACCAATTGCTTTCAATCTATCAGCCTTAGGGTATTGATTTTGTATGTTACCAAGAGTGTGAGGTGTTTCATTTCATTCACCATCGGGATACAGCGGTGAAAATAATGTTTTTTTTAAATTATGAACCAGGTTCCATCCAACTATAATACATGTAACTAATGTCACACTAAAGCCAGCAGCACACAGGTGGCATCGCAAGTGATCTAATTGTCACCGATCTTCTTGCCAGCCACCGCAGACAAGGCGATATCGGTTTTGGTATTGTTTGACATTTGGTGAGGAGATTCTACGCATCGCTGTCCAGCGCACACCTCGCATCAACAGTTGATTTTACTCGCTTGCGAGCGGATCGCTTACGATATCACCTGGTCTGTGCATCTGGCTTTAAGGCGCTGCTGCACTTGAGTTTTTTCGCAGAAGTTGGCTCACAATGGGCAACTCAACTGCAAGCAGTTGTGTGTGTCATTGGTCCAAGCGTAAGCCAACAGGACACAAACAATGGTGAATTGCCCATTGTGAGCCAACTTCTGCGAGAAAACTGTCAAGTGGATCAGCGCCTTTAGATACTGTGCTGCAGAACGTGTTGTGACACCAGAAATGCAGTTTTTCTGCATAAAATTTTTATGATACATGTACATCAGTCTCCTTCTCAGCAAATAAAGGGAAAATTAAATGCTGGATTCTCTCCAAAGCTGATCAGTAAGACTATCACTAAAATGTGAAGGCAGAACCCGCTGCAGAATTCTTTCACGGTTCTACAACAAAGCCATGTACCAGCCTATGATGGATGCAATGGCAATGGCCTTGACATTCACTAAGTCTGAAACAGTTCAGTCCTTCATCTTGGCACGTGGGCGGAATCCGTACTGGTTAGCTCACTGGGGTGAGCTATTACGATGGTGCAGCGTCCGTCGTCCGTCGTCGTCCGTCGTCGTCGTCGTCGTCGTCCGTCGTTGTCCGTTAGCAGGGCACGTTTCGTAACCGCTGGAGCTATTGATCTGAAACTTGGTACATATATACCCCTAGGTCAGATGACCCACGACACCAAGTTTCGGTCCGATTCGACTCTCAGTTTGGCCACCAGGTGGCGGAAACCAAAAACACAAAAAGTACAATAACTCCTGAACTAATGACTAGATCATCTTCAAATTTTTATCATAGGTGTAGCTAATAAGGATACATAA
>NMRB01001179.1:100185-127923 GCA_002633025.1 Notospermus geniculatus
CTATGTGGTCCCCTGCAGATGACCTTTATGTACATGTGAAGTTGCAGCCCGATCGGACATCTAATATGGCCGCCAGGTGGCATAACCCAAAAATCATCAAAGTCTTTTCTGGGAATGACTTGACCTAGATTGCTCATAACTGATATGTACCTCCCTCTGTCATTAGACTATTATGTCCAACCCAGTGAGCACATGGTCCATGGACCATTTCATTTTATAATACATCATCAGGCAGACGTCTATCAAATAACACAGAGTCCAGGGAGAAATCGGACTTTAATGACCTTACTTATAGTTTCTGTCCCACGTCCATTACCAGAGTGCCACTCCAGCACTAGTTCAACTTCAATCATTTTCTATTAAAGGAAAAGATTAATTTTGAGCGAAATCATCAATTTGTGATTTGGTGAAGCAAATCTGAATTCGTTCAGAAGTGATGGCCTTCATCTTGATGAAGTAAACAACATTAGAAAAAGCTGTACTTGCGTCATTAGTCATATCCCTCTCGGCTGCCATGCAGGGCGTCACGAAACTAACAAAACAACTAAATGATTTTCTCAACTGACTTAACAATTTCAATTTCAGGTTTACATATGATTCTACAGCAAATTTTCGACAATTTGCACCCAAATTTGTTGCCATTAGGGGCCGTATCAAAATTGTTTTGATGCAAAAAAAGACTAAGTGACTTCGTCTGGGGGGAGGGGTTCTCGATTTGGGGAAGCCCACTTCATCTTTTTTTTGATGAAATTGGCATTACATGTACTTTTTTTTACAGGATAATGACTTTTTATATGCAGTCTTCAGAAAGGAACAAGGTTTACTATAGTGTCTTCGCATGTTTTTCTTTATCATCTTTCCATGCCTACCGTCCCTACATGGATGAAGCCAAAGTCAAGTGCCCACTTCATCTTTTCAAAGGGGGAGGGGGGTCAGGGAAAAGATGAAGTCACTTCGTCTTTTTTGGCATCAGTGTAATTTTGAGATGGCCCCTTAACGTGCAACGAACACAAAATTCTGTCGTCCTGAAAACCTTGTTTCTCGAATGAGAGTCACTTGACATTCACTGAGAATCAACAACATTTTTAAAACCCTTTGTGTTTACAAAAAAGAATTACTGCAACTGCTCATTAATTTGCCGTCTTAATCATTGAAAACATGGAAAAAAGACTGATTTCGGATTTTTCAGAGAACTTGATCAAGCCCACATGCAGCAACACTAAAACTTAAGTAATCAAATTGAAGCTCATAATGGGGTGATTTTTAATTTAGTTTTCTAATTTCCCAAGCAGAACGACAACAAATGATTTTTTTATATCAAGAACAGTGTTGCTTTTGATGCAATGTTTTTTTACATTTGATTTAAAACACGAGCACTTCGATTCGTTGCCTGGAAACCTGATTGGTTGACTTGAATTGCACTTGTGTAAACTAAAAAGAAGATTACCATTGGATGAAGAATATTGTTCATCCGTTTACAAGGACGGATTTGCGTATTTGTTACAACTTCCTCCTATTCTGTGCAAAGATGGGAAAACAAGAAATATCGTATCTCAACGTAGAATCCGTGAAATTAATTGGCGGAAACACAGCATTACGTGGCCATGTAACATTTCATACGATATAGAAAATGATGTGATTTCATGTCGGGGACATACTGAAACTTCGCCACCAGAAGGTGTACTCCTATTTCACCTACTCCTATTTCACCTAAACCAATTGTGCCTACTCCTATTTTGCCTACTTCCCAATTTGCCAAATACCCATCTTGCCAACTTCCCGTTTTGCCTATTTCCCATTTCCATATGCCCAGTGCAGGCCCCATTTCACCTGAACCCATTTTACCTAAAGCCATTTCACCTACACTCAATTCGCCTACTCCTTTTTATCCTACTTCCCAGTTTGCTTAGCACCCATCACGCCTACTTCCCATTTTGCCTACTTCCAATTTCCATACGTCCCCTTCTAGTGCAGGCCCCATTTTCTGACCTTCTAGTGCAGGCCCCATTTTCTTAACCTTCTAGTGCAGGCCCCATTATCCTAACCTTCTAGTGCAGGCCCCATTNATTACAGTCCTAAATGAGTCAAACCATTGTAATCTCAACAGGGGTATCATATCAGTGGTGTGCCTGGAAGCGTGTCTACTTGGATGGCTTCATACCTGTAATTAGCAATTTATTCCATATAATTGGCCAAAAAGAACCGTGTCATCACACATACGGGGTGTTTATCGGGATGTGGTTGTCTTGATAATGGCCTGTGGAAAGATTCTCGATAGATGTCAGGTGAAGGATTCCTGATGCGGGGGCAGATAAGAATGTCACAGAAGTAAGCCAATGGGTGATTTCAAAGTTGGTGTTAACACTCAGTCACTGACACCAACACTAACCCCATCTCAACACCAACTTTGAACTCAAGCAGTGGTGTTGGTGTTAACACGTGGTGTTGGTGTTACCCAATTCCAAAGTTGGTGTTGAGTGTTGACATCAACACCAACACTAACACCAACACCAACTTTGAAATCACCCAATGCATCAAAAAGAGCATCTGGCGGCCACTCTGGGAACACTCAAAATCGAGGCGAAAAATCATACATTTGCATTTGTATATTTTCATCAGGGCCGAAGCCACAGCATTTTTGGCCAAGGTAAGCATGGAAGAGGCCATCTCAACCTACTCATGTTCCTCACTTGAATGGGGTCTTTTACATGTACTTGCCCTTGCAAAGGTACAAGGCACCACGGCTTTATACTGTCCCATGCAATGGATGTGAAGAGCCAGGGATGATATCCCATATGGCAGGCAGGATTTGAACCCAAGACCTGCCGCTTGTTTGGCGCACGTGATAACCACTCAGCTATCAGGGCCCTTTTGCATGGCATGGAGAGGCGCCAGTTGCACCCCTGAGTCAGGCCGTGGTTGACATAACAGGGGTTAACCAGAGGCCATAAATTTGGTAACGATGACCATGCCAACTGCTTTGAGCATGTCTCCAATGGATTAAGAGTGATGTCCGTACACTTCCCTAATGACAAACTGACTTCAACAAAATGCAAGGACACAATAACTTTATGTTACACTAACACACAATTCCGTAATTACAGGAAGAAATGAGTACTATTCTTATCAGCCAATAAACAGAGGATGCAATTTCTTACTCATACAGCATTAACTCAGGATATTTTTAGCAATTTCGCAATGTTTACAGGGTCAACGTCTTACATGACAAACAACTCTGAAGGGAAAGCAGAGACTTTTTTAAACACGTTTATCAAGCGGATATTAGTACTCAGCATAAAAGCCATATCGCTGCAACGTAATTGAAGATGATCTTCTGATTTCCTTCAGTCACACTTAAATTCCATTTGTTAAAGAGGTGTATGTACACTATACAGAGTGGCTCAATAAAAATGTTACACTTACAAAATGGTCAACATTTTGTAATATTGGCATTTGATTCACCCTAAAATATACATATGTACTTGAAGAGCAAGCGCTCTCGAATTTGACACCAGCAGATTCAAAATCCTTCCATGGTTGACTGCAGAGGACAGATTTTATTGACTCATGTGAAATCTGACTTGCGCCAACTTCTCAGTGGTTGAAGGACTGGTCATAAATTCTTGTCCTGTGTAGTGTTCAACCACCGAGAAGTTGGCGCAAGTCCGATTTCACATGAGTCAACAAAATCTGTCCTCTGCAGTCAACCATGGAAGGATTTTGAATCTGCTGGTCGCGTGCATTTTATTTTCGCGATTTTCGCGCTCAAGGGTCAAAACGCGAACATAAATCGTGTGAAAATTATTATTCTTATTATTCTGTTGAAGCTGAAGGGTTCCAATCGCGAAAATTTATTCTTCGCGAATTCCTACACCCCCGAAATGGCGGACATTTAGCGTCGCGAAAATATCATGGTTTACAGTAATCGAGAGAGCTTGTTCTTCAAGTACATATTTTAGGGTAAATGCCAAAATTATAAAAGATATTGACCATTTTGTAAGTGTAACATTTTTATTGAGCCACTCTGTAGAATCTAGTCTAGTGAAAAAAGTCTGAGGTACTTCCAATGAAATTACATTTTCAGGGTCGCAATACTGTCTGGGCGTTTCGTGAATAAATAAAAGCTGACAATTTTACGCCACGCATTATTGAACAAGATGGCAAACTTTCGTGTTCGAAAACTAGTGCTGATTTAAGGTGATTGTCTTTAGATAAAAGACACCTGTCAGGCAGAATTCGGCAATTATTCATGAACGTGATGTGTCTGTGTTAAGAAATTTCACTGGCAATTACTCCTAAAATTGTAATTTATTTCATCATTGGAAAGAACTGCATCGGAGTATTACAGGGTAAGTACCATATTGTGTTATAACGTCGAATGTTAACTCAGAGTCATCTCCAGCACCACTTGGATAGGCCAATTGGTACATTGTACATTTGCTCTCATCTCAAAAATACCCAACCTTTTAATACTCTATGTAATGGATCCTATTTTTAGCAACCGAAGACGTCCACATGATTTATATAACTTTTTATATCGATCCTGTTTCTAACCAGATTTTAGAATGTCCATTAAAATCTGGCTTAAAATCTGATCCAAAGGTTCAAAGAGATTGGCTTAGATTGACTGAAAATTGGTAGTGATGATAATGATATAGCCAGAAATTTATCTAGCTATCAGTAAAACTGCAATGTATCGGTGAGCTGATGCAATCTGGCAATTTAGTATAGAACATGGCACACTGCACAGGGTTTCTAAAGTGACTCAATCAGCCGCACACGGCGTCACAGCGATATTTCAGTCACTGCCAACTCATCTTCGATAATCGAAGGCGGATCTGCTCACCACTGCGTTACATCGCACATCACCCTTCGAGAAATAGACCGGTCTGTGGCGTATCTTGCCACGATGCCAACTTTACCGGTCGACCAATCATATTGCACTTTATATCGGGTCTTCGGCTACCACTATTTGTACCACGATTCAAATTTTACAACACCGGTTCTGATTGGCCTCCTCTTCGAGAGGCAGCAGATTCGCCACGGACCGGTCAATTTCTCGAAGGGTGATGTGCGATGTAACGCAGTTGGTGAGCAGATCGGCCTTCGATTATCGAAGATGCTGCCAACTCGGCTACGACCCAACTGATGCAGTGCCAAAGACTGCCTATAGCTCCAGACATGCTAGATGCAGTTAAAGCAGTTCCAGTCAAAAGCATACGAGACCCTCAGACAACACAACAATCCGGCTCGGTGATCAAGCCTAATCATTGTCAGCGGCTCAACATTTACAAGAAAGAATAACAGCACGGAGAGAACCAACAAAGACAGTAATCATGTTGTCTTTTTCTCAATGCGGCACAAACCATGTTATCATCGTAAGACATGCAATCAAAACATCCCTGGACAATCAAGGAGACTGCTGCTGTGTCGAACGCAGTGAAGTAGCATTTTCTTGGAGAACACCTCATTTGTGGGAGCGTACATGTAAGCTTACTTCGTGGCCAAATCCAAAAAATCCAGACACAAGTTCCCAGCAAGTGGCCAGACTCCTGACTACCCTGTTTAGGTCGTCAATTCACACAATACCTGCACAAAACTTTCCACGGTGGATGCCACAATTTCGTACTCAGAATTTTTGGATTCTGCCAACTTCAGAATGGACTCCAAATGTAAATGTATCAAACGACCTTTTTCAGGGCCGTAGGAACGTCCAGGAGGTGGGGGAAATATCAGCAGGGGGTCCGGGGGCCTCCCCTGGGAAAATTTTTACAAAATAACAGTTCTTTTAGGCTACACCATTTCCCGGCATTTGAGAGGAAAATTGGACACTCCAGCCATTTTGTAATGCATTTTTGTAGTTCGTTTTGCTGCCACTAGGTGGCTTCCTCTACGTCAGCAGTCAAATATCAATGCATTAGACATCCAATACCGTGCTGCTTACTGTTCCCAGTCGGATCAGTGCATCTGCCGGCTGGGAAAATCAAACTTCAATCAAGCGGTAACTCCATCTCAGAGTACCATTTGAGCAATCTTTTAAAAGGATTTTTATCAGCCCTCAGGGGATTCCTTAATGGAAAAGGAAAAGCCTCATTGAAATTTCGTTTAAAATAACATTTCTTTCTTGTTCAGACTCAGACATAATGAAAATATGTAATATCCGTGTTTAAACATAATCATATCAAGACACTGCGCAAGGTCATATTACAAGATCACCTATAACATCACATGACGGGCATCCAGAGTGACAAGTAATATGCCAAAGATGTGATAGGGAACAGGGCTTCAATTATAGACGAACTGTAATATGGGTACCAGCTTCATTCCTCGTCTTCAAATATTAGTGAGGTTTCGCAAATCTGATGAAACACGAAGTAGGAAATACGAAATTGGACTTCATTTCCATGACGTAATGTATTTCAGAAGACGGTTGGTACCACAAACATCCCTGCTGCCAGTGCGTCTTTTAGCATATCATGTAAGACTGAGAGAGTTATGGTGCATCTTGAATTTTTATCTACGAAGTGAAAACGAAAGATTTCAAAGTTTAATATACACCGTATCATTATCGTACGCTAAAAGACGCTCTTGCAGCAGGCAATATTTGTGGTACCAACCATCTCCTTAAATACATTACGTCATGGAAATGAAGTCAAATTTTGTATTTCTTATAAGATACTTTGTGTTTCGTCAGACTAGCGAAACCTCACTATTATCAAACGTGGGAGACAATCCGATTTAGGCTCAAGGCCTCGCGGGAATGGGGAAAGAGGATAAGTTGACAAAGGAAATGCTGTAATACTAAGACAATCAACGACGACTTGCTTGTCAACAGCAACGTACCCAATATTCAAGTATTAGTAACCTGCATGTAAAAGTGACAATCACACGTTGCCACTGGGTCTTATCCGAAAGAGGATAAAGTGACAAAGAAATTGCTGTAATCCTACTAAAATTGAGAAGAGTTTGTGTGTTTGTTTGTTCGCGATTTTCTCCAAGACTGACGAACAGATCGTCGCCAAGCTTGGTAACGGTAGGCACATGCAGACGGACCTGGGAAGTGTCCTTACGAAGCCGAATTTTGATATGACTTATGGTTTTCGAAATATCAAGATACATGTATTAACGAAAATGACAATGATTTTTAGGCCTTTTGATGTCACGACATCACCGAGATTGCCATTGTGTCATCCGTGACATCGGCAACGTCATGTGCGATGGTCGAACGGGTATGACGTCATTTACATCCCCAAAGCACTTCTAATGACATGATGCCTGCCAATACCAATGTATGCAATATTCAAGTATTCATCGTTTCCATGAAGTAGGCCCAGGCCTACATCGTTCTGTGACGTTGCGCGTTTTGCCCACCGGCTTTGCATCATCAGCAATGCATTTTGCCCACCAGCTTTGCGTCATTACGGCGACGTCAGCAATGGCGGACACTGTCGGAGTCACGTCGTGGAAACGATGAATAAGTAACCTGCATGTAAAACTGAACAAGTATGTGACAATCAGACGTCGCCGCTAGGTCTTATATGGAATGAGTGATCTTATTATCAGAGCCAATACAGCTGTAATATGATTATCCTACAATAACCTGTGGTTATCCCCAGCCGATTGAACCCAAGGACGTCTTTCATGAGTCACGTTCCGAGTTCCCCGAGCTCCTCAGATGTATGTGGTTCCTTATGATCAACCCCCACAGACCTCACAGGGAAGTCTGCAGCGTGCCATTGTCGGGAATGTATTATTGTGATTTAAGGGCTAATTAGGAATGATCGCAGCGTGAGTGGGCATGAAATGGTTGGGGGACTGGGGAAAGCGGTGGAGAGGAGGGGATGCGGGGTTGGCTATTCTTGTGGGATAATGGGGAAGTTCATCAATAACAAGTTCATGTGCTGTATTACTTGATAGGCAAAAGCCTTCAGTGCAAAGTGTGTGACGGTTGGGAAACCTGAGGGTAGCTTACACCCAAGATTTCCATCCGCAAACTTGTCATGGTGGCTGTCAGTGTTGGGGACCCTTGCTCACTACCTCAATAGGTGTCACTAGTGGTTAAAAGTACTGAAATAAAACTGACATCACGGTCCTGATCAATTTCCCACACAAAACCTTTTGATGATTAACAATGCATGGTGTGTAATTATCCCAATGCCTGTGGAAACTGAACTGTGGTGCGGAATCCATTCTAGTGGAAATGGTTCTCAGGTCTCACGCCAATTCACAGATAACAATGTTGAGACCAACCCTCCCTATACATATAAGAACCAGAAAATATTAGTAGCAGTGATGTGATCAGAACTATGGCTTACAAGTAATGACTTTCCGATTTGTCCAACAGGGGAAATATCACACCCCCACTTCGGTGCGTTTCAATGTTATCTCAGGAACTGTGAAGCCTTTCGCCAACAAAGTGACTCCAGCACACGGTGAGACATCCCCTTGCTAATGAGAACCTAGCAACAACCTTCGCAACTATCAGGATTTCCGCCATCAATTTGTACGTCAATCACATCAGAGATTACCTTCATCAGTCACGTCAGAGCACGGGTTCGTGACCATTTTTTCCACCGAACTCGGACATTAATGAACAACGCTGTTTATAAGATTGTATCATCAGCATTTCCTGATGGTAACTTCTTGCAATGATACTCAGACATATACAAAAGGGGTCACGAAGGGCACTTAGGAAAGTTCTCATGATATTTGCCAGATGATAAGAATGGGTAAATGGAGGTTTGGAAGTTCGAAGCCTGATTCAGATGACAGGCGGCCTTTTTACACTGTGCGGAAAGTTGGAATGATTCCAACATTCTGGTATACGTACTGGTACTGGAACGTTCCTTAACATTAAGGTCCACCTTAAATCTATTGTTCTCGATGGTTTTACAATGGACTCAAGGTCCACCTTAACGTTAACCCGTTAACTGTGTAATTAAATTTTGAAAAAAAAAATTTCTTAGAAAAAAAATTGCCCCCCAAAAGTATTTGACACATAAGGTTCAGGACGTGATATAACGTCCTCCGCAATGTGACCCGCCATTTCCTTGCAGGGCATACTATTACGTCCTATTAGCTGTCCTCGGGTGTTTTCGGGGGGTCCCCAGATTTTGTGATGACGTAATATGATGTCCTACCCAGTTAATGGGTTAAGGAACGTTCTAAAATACGACCCCACATCTTTTCCCAAAATTCTGCATTTAATATTTATTTATTAGGCCTGAAAATTAGCAGTTCACACCTTTTCTAATACATTTGTAATGTAAAGTTTCCCTCCAGATCCATGGCTAATTATGCATGAATGAGCTAATTATCCAATGATTATGATGTGGGTGCATAGCATGTACATGTACATCTAGATGTACAGTGGACCCCAGATGACAGGTTTTCGCATTCTAAAACCGAACAAAGTATCCTTTACTGTACATAGGCTACATAAAGACTCGCCTATTAAAGATACACACTTGCACCGGCTGATTCCAATGACTATTTGACAATGATAAAGCTGTTGACTTTACAGGCAACTCGGCTCCGCAGATTCTGGGTTGAGAGTGATAACATGAAGCAGACGGTACTCGCTGTCGATTCATCATCACGTGTGAAGTGACACCTGTATGGACACACCGCGACAGAATATTGTCACGCATACAGCCATCTTAATATCTGTCCAAATGTAATTCCCGTGTCAATTTATAAGTCACGATATTGGATACGTCTATATGTGAGTAATGTAACTTTTCTCATCTAAAGCAACATTCCTCATTAAACCGGATAGATTGTAATGGGGCTTGATGTTACAGAGCACTTGTACTTAGGGTTGATAAATATTGGATGATTTTACTCCTATTTGACTTGGTCAGCTGCCATCCTTCAAGATTAACGCCTGTTTGTTTGGTGACCAAGACAGAATACAATATGGTGACATGCTACAGAAGGACAGGAATGAAATGGCCCATGGACCATGTCCTCACTTGGGTGAATGTACCACAGGGGCGGATGCAGAATCATGGGAAAGAGGGGGCACAGCGAGTGCACATCGTGGAAAACCTCGATCAAATTTTCACATCTTTTCAAAATTTCCCAGTCAATTTTAAAGGTTTTCCACAAAATAGAGGGGGCACAGGCTGGGTGTGCCCCCCTTGGATCCCCACCTGTACCAGAAGAACGAATAACAACAAGGGAAACATCATACCAGGTTAGAACTGCCTTTGTGGTATTGTTCATTTGATACATGTATGAGCCAAAGTACTGGGTGCATTTTTCAAGATGGCTGACTGGCGGCCATATTTGAAGTGCAATAGAGCTAAAATCTGGCAAACAACGTATAGAGGGTATCTACATACATATTTGTACCAAGTTACAACATTCTAGCTGCTGTTTTTCATGAGATATTGGCTAAAGCCCAATTTTCAAGATGGCCGACTGGCCACCATATTTTAAGTTGAAAAGGGTCCAAATTTGATTTTCTCCTTGGATAATGCATCGGACAGGGAAAACTGAGGGTTAATAGATATTGGAATGTTTTTACTTTTATTTGACAGTGGTCAACTCAGGTTCATCAAGATTTGGGGACCGGCCAAGACAGAGCAGCATATGATGGTACATAGCAAAGTCACTTTCACTGATTTTCTCCTTTGATTACCAGGAAGACATTGCCAACAACTATTCCAAACACAGCCATACAGGAATTTTGATAATGTATACAGAAAGGGGTGAGAACAAACAGTTTCTCTGGCGCCAGTGTCCTTCCACATGACCTGCGAATTACCCTATCTATGTAATCTTGTTTGTCATAGAGGCGAATAGCGTTTTTTACACTCTGCATTTCTGACAGCCAGGGTATGGTAAATAAAGTACATCAAAAAAAAGTCGCAAACTCTGATCAGTTTGCAAATCAACATTAGCTTTACCTCAGGTAAATTTCAAAACTTAATTTATCAACATTTTGACATAAAAGATGCGGCATTTTGCTGTAACTTTGATCCATTCAAAACCTAGCGTAACTTTATCGTCACCGGAAAAAGGAGACCGCGATACGTTTCTTTTAACGACGGATCAGAATTTGTTTTAGCGATTCATGAGAACGCGTGACGAGAATCGTTGGCATGATTTAAAGTCAACTAAACTTTTTACTGTGTTTTGGACTCAAAGAGGATTGGATGTAAATTGCAAACACTCTTTGTGAAGCCAGCATCAGATGCAAGTAATCCGATATCACAAACCAGGGATCACTTCAACATTTCACTTTGCGGTGGTTAGGGGAATTTTTGACAGGGAGTTAAATCTTTGATAACGTGAGAAGAGTGAATATTTGGAAGCAAGCTGGATTAGCGCTAGCTGTTTAGAGTGGCGAAATTTCAACCGAATTGTGCTCAACCCAGACCAAGCCTACCTCAGACTGCAGGGCTAATTTGGTGCCGGGACAAGCTGTCTCGACCTGTTTACACTAAGCAAAATTGTACCAAACCATGCTTGGTCTGGACCGAGCACAGTTTGGTACAATTTCGCAGTGTAAAAGGGCTATTGGTGTTAGCGTATTAGTTGTTACAATGAATTACCTATTATTGTGAGCAACTCCCGAGAGAAAACACACCTTACTCACTAATTATCATCTTGACCAATCAACTCCCTAAGTATTCCTTCACTTCTCAAAACAAAGCAGAAAAGGGCCTTCATTCAGTCCATGCAATGATCACTTTAAAACAACACACTATATAGGCCTTTTGCATAAGTGCATATGTGATTATCCAACACTCTATTGTGGTCGCCAGCTAACCTTTACGAACTGCCAACATTGCCAGATCTGATGCAACTAGGCCTAATAACGCAGACAAAGTTCCTGCAGTTCATGCTTGTATTTACATGGAATGTGGAAACCAGTACTTAAATAGAAAATTATGAATATACATCCACATTCCCAACCGGTCAACAGATCAGTGAGGAAGGGATATCCAAAATGTAGGCAATAACGCTTCTCCTAAACATTTGTAAGTTTAATAAGGATCGAGTTACAGTAAACTGAGTTCAACTGAGTACACATTTCCTTGCTTCAATTTCATCGATTTTCCACCCATTGTCAGATTATATCTCAGAATCTGTCATTCATGTTTATTCAGCTGAGTGCCGGGAGGAATCCTACAATAAACACTAATACAAGGATAAAGTGGTAAGTACGTCCATCCACCCAAAGGTTCATCACTGAATCCACCAGCTTTGAAGCAAATGGCTCGTGGGGTTTGTTTTGATTTTTGGTGGTACCTCCCATAGAGAGTGAACCTCGTGTCCAGGCAAAGCCGTGCTCCAGTCATAGGCAAAACCTGTGCAAATACATGTATGCGAACGTGCACCTGGGGACGAGGTTCCATTAAAAATTTGTTAAAATGGGTTAATGACAGTTTCAAATTCAGTCGGTCAAAATGTACATTTTGCACTATTCACATTGATTTCGAAGCGGTAGATTTTGCAGAATACGCCTCCGAAGTTTGGCTGTCTAATGCATTTCCCATTAAACTAAAATCCTTCTTTCGCCTTTTTCTCAAAACTGCGCTTGATTTGAGGACACATCAACAAACAACTGTCAACAAACCCCGCGAACCATTCGCTTTAAGCAATCGCCAACTCTAAGCATGGCAGTCTTATATCAGATCTCTCTATATCATACTTTGATGACAGTTCTGGAAATCCTAACCTAAGAAATGATCTTTATTGGTTATAAACAGCCACATAAATTAAACATGATGAGGCGAAAATCAGTGTTATATCAATATGTTTATCAAATTCCATGCCCCTGAATCCAGCCTATTCCAACTGAGTATCAGAAACATATCACATATATTTCTGATAAATCTCCTAATTACCGATAAACAACTGAAATCGTAAAAATTTATGAGTACACGGTCCTTCACCTCATCAGCCACAGGGAAACGGCAGATGTACGGACAGACCGAAGATCTCAATGAAACGGCCCATAATACGTGCAATATTATTGCACAATATGAGGATCAAAATGAGCAATATTATTGCCAATCTTTCTTCTATCTATCTTGCCAGAAGCACATGGCCCTATTTGGGTTCCACATTCATGTGCAATAATATTGGCATATTTGCACAATTGCTGTGGCTTGCTAGCCTTCGCATAGCATTTAGAACACGGCGAACTGCAAATCTAGGCTTATCTAGGGATGCAATCTGCTAAAATATGAAATTTGTAATTTCGAAATTGTGAATTTCGTGGGCCACAAAATAGTGTCAGTTTGACTGCCGTGACTAACTCCCTTTAAGTATTAAAACTATTATTGTACCATTCTACTCCCATTATTTATGTCAAACTACCAGATCAGATTACCTGATCAGATAAAACGGCCAAAACAAAGACATCACCTTTCTTCTCTGTCATATCTCAGCAGAGTATACATGTAGAAATCTTGGTAGAACACTGAAAGATTCTTACCTGCAAAGAGAAAACCAAAGAACCCATTTGTACAGGAAGAATAACAAGTAAAAACAAAGAATGATCATCACACTATCTGCAACATCAAATAACAAACATCAATACCAAAGATAACAAGTAAGATGTGATTCCTGCAACATGAAATGACGTATATAACAACTACCAAAGGTAAAATGACAATCACACCTGAAAAATTTTCGTTTAGTCATCATGTAGCAATGAAGGGAACAACAATGAAAAGGTCCATGGACCATGTGCTCACCTGGGTGGACATAGTACACCTATGATAAAAATTTCGAGATGATCTAGTCGTTCAGGAGTTATTGCACTTTTTGTATTTTTGGTTTTGGCCTTGGTGTCACAGGTCATATGACCTAGTGGTATATACATGTACATGTACGTACCAAGTTTCAGGTCAATAGCCCCAGCCATTACGAAACGTGCCCTGCTAACGAACGACGACGACGGACGCTGCACCATGACAAGAGCTCACCCCAGGTGAGCTAACAATATATTAGGACAGAAAAGTCAGCCCAGGATTGAGGATTGCAGATTTACCCTATTAAGGACAAGCTATTCTTTTCCTAACATTACCTGAATAGCAAACGGCAAAATAACCCATTTTCATTTGCCAATGCCCACGCAATGAGCAATCAGTGTAATTTCACCATTTTTCCTATTTTTTCCTATCGACGTTGCTAAATAAAAGACAGAGTCTGTCCTTGGTTTGCACAAAACAGAATGACTGACAGGCAGGCAATTCTGCTGAGTTCATCTGCTTCCAATTCCTATGGATTCTTTCTCACCACATCTCAATGCAAGAGCAAATGATTTAATCATGAATTGAGTTTATTTTGGCCATTCGAGAATCCTCCTAATGTCACCTGGCATGCAAGGAATGACAAAATCTGGCGATGATTTTTCTTCCATCATGTCCATGGCATCATTCACATGAAATACAGTGGTCAAACAAACTGTGGTTACGATAAGCCTAAAGGCCCGTTTACACATGCAACTTTTCATATGCAACTTCATGCAACTTGTTGCATAAACCTGATGAGACCAAAAAGTTTCATAAAAGTTGCATGTGTAAACGGGCATGCAACTTGTTGCAACCCGATCACGCTGGATGTTGCATCGATTTTTCTATGTGTAAACCGTCCCAGGTAGTTTGCAACAAGTTGCAGCAACTTGCAACTTGTTACATCGCTGGCAAGAGGATTCCATCATAAAGGAATCAAACATAAAGGTTCAACTTACAATATAGCATTTTATAAATGCGGACAGTATCCCTTTAAACCTCAACAGATTTGCATTCTGACTCTTCCATTATAGGCAAGACCCTTCTGCATGTTAATGCAGATGTTGTTGAATTCAGACTAGTTGATCATATGATACAAAAGGACTGAGTTAATGAGAACCCCAAAAATGATGAGAGTGCAGGGTCATCCGTGTACACTTGCACATGGAACACTAATTGTGCTGAAAATAGCTCTGTTATCCTCAGAAATGGAATTCAAGGCATCAAGTTGACAGATTCATGTACAGCACCACCATAAAAAAAGTTGAAGCTCCTGCCTATTACGTAAAGCCAAAATTCAGGCAGTGAGAGACATCTGGTGGCAACACATGAACTGTATGCCACAGTTACTTCATCGTTCGCAGTTAAACCTTTATGTTTGATTCCTTTATCATTCCATGCATCGCTGTCAAGTGCACACCTGGCGTCAACAGCTTATTTAGCTCACTTGCGATCAGATCGCTTGCGATTTTGCCTAGTGTGTGCTCTAGCTGGCTTAAATGTGATATAAAGTCTTCAAACAGTTGGAGACCGTATTAGAATTGTTATGGATTCAAATCACACTAGCTGCTGGCGATCAACACGGTAAGGGAAGAAGACAAGATAAAATTTGAAACCTCCGTCGCCAGACAATCACGCAGGGGATCATTAACATCGTCCATCATATCACTCGGCCGTCTGCTGCGCAACGCAGATGTCTAGGAAACCAGATGATAAATCGTTACTATTCTGTCAGACAACAAATTCCGTTCTCGTCATCGTTTAGAAATTAGAAACTCTATAATTTCGGCGTCTACGGGTCGAAGACCGAAAAGTGAAAGGGTACGAGTACTTATACATTCACAAAGTGCGAAACGGCATCAATGATCAGATTTAACCCGAGCGATTTCCTCTCCGTCTGTGTAATCTGATAAAAGGAGTCCCGTTTACGTGGGTGACTAAACTAGACAAACAAATCCATCCCGCTCTGGAGACGTGCAAGTGAGGCCACATGAGTGCGAGGAAAGCATCAGTGGTCTACTATTGATAACTGGATGGGAGATTCATTGCTGTCCAATCGCGTGAACGACGAATAAATATATTTGTATTGCGGAAACGCCGGCGGTTTTGTAAGACTACACTCTTCTTCCACGCTGCTGACCATTGACGCTTCCCGCCGCGGTAAGGCAATACGACCCGGTCACGTACCACGACAATCCCCCTCGATTGCCTCTTGATTCCTTTGATCTGACAGGATGATTGACAGGTAGGGACACACTGATTGACCATATCATCAACAGATTGCCAATTTCTTCCTATCGTTTACGCTAACTGCCCTCTCATTTCAATCTCATACTGAGTAGGCAATCAACCGGAACATGGCTACCCTGATACAACTCAAGAAGAAGATTCTTTACCTTCTTCATTTCCGATAGGCCAGCAATCTTTTTGTCTCTCTTGTTTTTGTGCCAAAAGAACCATGAGATACCAGTCTTGGTTGAGAATTTTTACCCGACTGGCTTTTTTGTCCATCAATATCATTGCCAGACTCAGAGTGGTGCAGTGCAAACATCAGCGCTGCCACCACTGAGATTCGAGGTTCAATCCCAGTTGGACCCATTCTTCATATTATAGAGAGGGTGTGTAAGGAAAGATTGTCACAGGAAAAAATGTTGGGGGGGGGGGACAAAAGATCCTGTTACATCAATCAATATAAATATTTGTATAGGGTGCCATTCCGTGGTCCACCACACTCAAGGCGTGAAACCTTTCCAAGGTGTGAGCACCTCTCCAAGGTGCTCATCAAATAGAAATGTCTTTTGAAGGCGGCTTCAGGCAGGGCTCTGAGTGGGACAGGAATTTTGTTCCACAGGTAAGGGCCGCAGCATGAGAAACTGTGGTCTCCATACCTAGACTTTGTCTTCATGGTCTTAATTGCCTTGAACGTGGTGGACCGCGTGCGCCCACTTGTCTCCGCCAGCAAATCCGACAGGTACTTAGGACCTTCATTGCTCATAGCCCTCCGAACAAGAGTCACAATCTTGTATGTGACTCTTGGCGGAAATCATTGGTGGAAATTACGTCTAGTAAGTCCACTATGGCGATCGAGTGCCGAGTTGCATCGCAACCCAGTTGCAAAGCAAGTCGCAACGCAAAATCAGCTTGAAATCAATGGTGGTATTCTAGCTTTACAGAAGTAAAGCTTCCCATTGAATATTCTCTATGGAGCAGACGAGTTGATCCCAAAATTCAACCAACAAGGGAGGCAACTCAATAACTGAAATTTTGATTGAGGACTTTCACCATATTTTCTATTCATACCCAGGATTCCATCACAGGGAACAAGAGATAACTCCTCCAACTCACCCAACGGGGGTATAGGGCATATCATTCATCATTTCATTATCTCATTACAACTGCACAGGAATATGAGGTGCCCCAGACGCTAATACATCAATTTACATGACAATATGAAATATCTATCATCAAATCTACAATGACAGATACGAAGTTCCATATTTCAACCATTATTTACATTTAATGACAAAAACATAAGGAGATCATTGAAAGGATTTATGAAGGAAATAAAAATCTTAATGGGAATTGCTAGGTTGGAGATAACTGCCAAGAGAAATACTATACAATGTAATGAGTTTATAGCCCATAAGGGATGATGAGGAAAGCAAGGAAAGCTTTGAGTAGATTAGAAATTCCTGTATATTGGAACGGGAGGACAAATATAATGACGCTAGGGATGATTATTGAAAAAATTACAAGTAATAAGAAACATCAGATGATTTAATGTAATAAACTAAAAAGACGTTCAGAAGAAAGGAATGGGAGATAAAATAGATGAGGTGCTTATCTATGTGGACAGCCGATATGAAATTACGTGTAAACGCTTTGAAGTTCATCTATAAAGAACTCTTTATGAGATTATGAATTATATTTGAAATTCTAGCTGACTCATTTAGTAAAAAGATTTCTTGTATTTTCTGAGAATTTATTGCAGAGTTGCCGCGTAAAAGTCGAATCCATACGATTCATGCCAAAAAAATCGCCGACCAATATGCACAACATTGTCCCAACTGACTTCTCAGCAGAAATAAAACTGACAGTTGGAACAAATGATCACAATTAACTGAAAGTCACTGAAATGTGCCACAGTATTTCACTTCATGGACTTCATTACCAAAATCGCAGTTATAAGGTCACAAAGGGGCATTGCCAGAGTCCCCCTTCTGCTGTTGGTGATGGGCGGCATTGCTGACCACACAGCAGGCTGTTGATAATCTTCAAATTGAAGTCCTAACACTGATGCTTTTGATATGACAATGTTGGCAGTGTTATATCTAGGCCATTTTAGAGTGGCGCCGTGCCATGCCCTTAAAAGGGGCACCACTGTGAAATCCTAGATATAACACTGGTTGGAGGAGCTGGATCCCAGTGGCAAAGCAAGGTCTCTGTGTCCTTCAAACTGCGATTTTGGTGTATTTTGCTATAACATGTAGGTCAGAGCCAACAGTTCACTTGTTCACCTACCCATACTGAGACCAAACATGTCACCAGTCAGGTCAACCTCCTTGCTTTGTACCACCAGACAACTGCAGCAACTTGCTCACATTGTGTTACATGATGTATGGGTCTTGATTGCTGCGAAAGTAGACCATGAACAAAACCCCTGAAACAACCTGGTATAACCATGTATCAAACCACCGGTAACTACGAACCATTAGAGGTAAATTCAATTTATAGGTGCAATAACGCTTTTAAACTTCAAAGGTATGTATCGACGATGTGTTTTTGCATCTGTTGCATATTGGACTAGCTTCTCTTTGTCTAATCATAAAAGGTGCGTCTCTTTTGCGTCTCGAATTTTGAAACGTTCAGCAACAGCAGTATTTTATGTCGTGTAGATGGTACAGATAGTGGACAGCTGTCTTTGGCACAGCGTATTTGGGTGGTAGCCGAATTGGCCGAGCCCAGAATATTGCAGCACCGCTGTGTGTGAGTGATCGCAGAGCGGTTTTGAATGGATTTAAGGAATATAGCACAATATGGCTGTGCCCAGAGGGTACTAAGGGTACCATGCCAGTTCCCTCAAAGGAACAGAAAAGGGCTATTTTCTTTAATTTCATGGGGTTTTTACTGATTTTGAAGAAATTTGTTGGCCGAGACCCTGGTGCCATCAGGCACACACTGCAGTTTTGTGGCTGCGACATTTCAAAGAATAACGCTGTGCCAAAATATGGTTGAGCGTTATTCATCTGTGTGCACCTCACTTACTCCAGGATTTCTGTGATCATGCTGCTCTTAGTTCTGACAGTATCCCACGATTCTTTGCATTCTAACGCCTTATTTCTTCAAACGTTCATCGCATCATTGCTTTCTGTCTTTTTAGGGCCAACAAGAAGCTAAGCCTGGCAGCAATGCACGATTAAATGCCGAGAATTTCGCAGCTCAAATTGAAGGGATGAGCAGTTTTCTTATGGAAGGCAACAAATCCATCTAAAGACTTGGTTTTACACTAACAAGAGGAAATCCATTACGTAAGGTGATGATCTTTCTTCCGCAAGGCAATATCGAGAAAAAATCACGTAAAGCTGTTTCTGTTGTGTGGTTTACGAGCCCATTGGATCATGATTGAATAATCAACCGAGTACAGAAACGTATATTGAATATTTCATTGAATGCAAACATGTGTCCACTTACCGGGATCGTTCCGCAGAATCTTGATATAAACACAAGCAAATTCACGTCGATCTTACAACAGCCGTTTATGAGGTCGGAATCATGCTTGGATTGAAGACGGATGTAAATGGATGGCTCTGAGACAAGGATCGGAATACTATGACGAACTAATGTTGGAATAAGTCAATGTAACGAGCATCAGCGGCAACAAGTGTAAAGTCAGTGTAAAGGCAATTTCTCAGTGGATTCCAAATCAACCTTGAGCCGTTTTACAAACCTATTAGAGATTTAATTAAGACGTTCAATTATTGCAATGCCAAGTGTAAAGCAATTTCTCAGAACTAAACCTTGAGCTCTCACAAATCTATAGGGATTCAATTAAATGATCAATTATTGCAATTTTTGCAGCAATGGTGAAATTGACATCCATTAAATGCGGATGTGAAATCTGATTTTATGGAATTGGTGAGGTACAGACATTCCACAGTCTTCATCATCCTGTTAATTTGCGGTGGGAATTTTCCTGATGTACTTACGAGTGGGTTATTTGAATCAAGAAAATTGACAAATGGATAATGGATTTGACAGAGGAATTTCATTAACTTTACACTAATTGCTAAAGAGTCAACACAGTTCTAATTAATTGCTCCTTCAGTTCTAATTAATTGCTCCTTTAGACTATCAAACTGTCAAGAATATGGATACAGGAAAGGCAATAGTTTATTTTCACTCTGGAAGCGAAAGTATTTCAATTTCAAAGTGATACCTTCAAACAAGTCGTAATCCAGATATTGAAAAGCGCATTAGCAAAAGTGGGAATAAAGTATAGCATTAGAATTCTTTCAGAGGAGGATGAGCAAATGGTAGTTGGAGTAGTTGAAAAGGTAAGAAGTTTTGCGTTAAAGGAGAGATTTTCGAGGCATGTTGTGGCAATGGGATTAAAAGATTAGTAAAATATTTGAGTCAAGGTTATGCATAATTCTTCTTTAAGGAATTCACCATCAGTGCTGGATTAACTTACCTAAGTGTGATTACCTTTCAAGAAAATGGATATCCAATTTGCTAATGAAACGGAGTACCGCATTCATAATGCAGTTATATGCGACGATATTGTCGATATTGCGGAAATGACCAATGATACTGATAGCAATTCCGGCGGATTACCTGCTTGGTGGCATTTGTCACGTTTCATCGTTGATGTGGTCATTGTTGGTATTATGATTCTTATTGGATTCATAGGAAATATGCTCAGTTTTGTCGTGCTACACAAGGACAAGAATTGGTCGACGACACATTTCTTATTACAATGCCTGGCTCTAGCAGATACCCTCTTTCTTTGCGGTTGTATGATGTTTCAGACCTTATTCTCAATTGAACCATACCTCAATGTATTTTCCGAATACCACGAGGTGTTTCCATACATGCTACCCTACTTGTACCCGTTGGGTCTTATGGCCCAGACTGCTAGAAACTGGATAACAGTTACAGTGACAGTGGATCGGTTCATAGCAATACGATTCCCACTGCGGTCGTCACGGATATCGACAATAAAAAACATGCGAATTGCAGTATCGTTTGTAGTAATAGGGGCAATTTTATTCAACATACCACGATTTTTCGCATCAAAAGTGGAGAAACAATTTGATCCATGCACGAATACGACGAACATAGTGAATTCGGAAACGGAGATCCACAAATACCCAACATACCGTATTTTCTATGGAATAGTGTTATACTTCATCTTTATTGTAGTTGGACCACTTTTAATGCTAGTTGTACTTAATATCAATTTAATGGTGATCGTACACAGGTCGAACAAACAGAGATCGAGGATCGCAAAAGTTTCGCCACAACAACAAAAGGCAGACGTCAATCGCATGCTAATCTCCGTAATCACCGTTTTCATCATCTGTGAAACGCCAGCCGTTGTTTACCAAGTTCTCTGGATGACAAACAGTCCCCATGCAATACTCATCATGCCGTTCACTAACATGCTCGTGACGTTGAACTCCTCGATCAACTTTTTCATATATTGCCTCGCCGGTCAGAAATTTCGTAAAATTCTACGGAGTATTTGCTGCGGAACGAAACATCGCTGGAAGAAGCTAAACAGAAACGGTGAATATTTGCTGTCGGAGAGAAGCAGTGTTACCCAGATAAGCATGGTTCCCCCCACACGCCAAAACCCAAGTTAAATTCTCAGCATCTATGGCAAGCAATCCTTGTGCACTTTCATCTCTTTCGATTGTCTTGTTTTTCAATATCCTGTGTTGTGCTGTCTTGGTGTACTTTGCCTGTCTGTCCTCTATTGCTACGTGACATGTCATTAAAGGTTTTCTGGCATGTCATGAAAGGTTTTGTGACATGTCATGGAAGGTTTTTTGATCGGTCAGTATTCACAGATAATCACAATTACTATGGTATTCCAAGGCAAATTCCAGAAACTTCACAATTTCAACCAACTCATTTGAACAAGGGCCAAACTGCTAAAGCCAGGCGTACATCGCACTTGCGACTGGAAGTAACTGATCTGATCAGTTGCTGGTGATGTACGCGCTGCACGCACATCGCAAATTCAGCAACTCAGTAAAACTAGGAGGATCCAATCAGTCGTCTTGTCCTGACTGCGTACATCGCACTTGCAACTGGCAGCAACTCGGGTAACATCTGGGGCGTTGAGACTTGACGCGCCTAGGTTCCGTTCAGAAAACTGGCACTGATCAGTCGCAAGCCCGCGTACATTGCAGCGACTGACCGAAACTGGGTACAACTAGTTGCTAGAAAGTTGAACATGTGCAACTCACGGCGACTGGCAAAATCTCAGTTCCAGCGAGCTGCAAGGGTGTGTACATCGACTGTTTCTGGCGACTGATCAGTTGCCTCCAGTTCGAGCTAGAACCTCCCAGTCGCCAGTAGTTCAGTGGCGACTAGTTGTCCCCAGTCGCAAGTGTGGCGTACGCTAGGCTGACAACAGCACCAAACCAAATATTTCCGAGTATTTGAAAACCTTTCATGCCCAGTCGCTTCCTTCATGTATCTGTCAGCTGTGTATTGTTGTCTATCTAGATTACGGGTCTTCAATGTTGACAATTAATTCACAACATAAGGACTAACGATATTTTCAATGCCACAGTATTTGCGGCAGACCAATGGGGACGGCGCCATACTAGCACCACACGGCGTCGCTGCGAACCTTGTGACCGAAATTTCTTTTTTCTAACTTTATGTCAATTAACTTCTGGCATGAAAATAACCCATTTGTTTTGGTCACCCGACAGTAAAACTTACATCATCTTGTAGTAGATGAACATTTCTCTAATTTCATTGCTTTTTTCCTTAAAACGACGAAATGCGATAATGATAAATGCATACGTTTTGTCTCATGTAGAAAAATGTACAGGTCACTTTTTCATGACGTAACGTCAACACCTAAAATGACGTCGCTAAGGTCACTTCGCCCGCAGCGCCGACCTGTCGGGATAAACAAATTATCGCCATCCTCATTGTCAGAAGCATGGAATTGTCATTGTCAACAAAGAATGTTCAACACATTTTATCTACATCATCTTATCTACATCTTATCCTTCATCCTAAAGTTGACTCTCAACTGCAAGAAACTTACAAGCACTTGAACACTTCTGTACTTAAAGGCATCAATGTTTCTCATACCATATATTTAAATCAACTATCATCGTGACCTTAGACCTTTTCACATGTTACTTCTATCCATCCTTGTTATAACCCACTCTATGCATATTTTCTATTCATTTTTCTAAGGATATCAGCTCTGAAAGTTGAAAATGAAGTTCAATGATAGTTCTTGCAGTCAAAGTGTCAATCAGTCCATTCCATGTATGGCGAAATGCCCAAAATGACCATAATTGATCCATCTCAAAGTTCCTCCACTTTTTCAACATAACGAAAAGCCATGAAAGAACTGGGTCTGAATATTGGTGACCTCATAGAAGTGAATTTAGAGTAAGATCAACAAACTCCCCACTTTTTCAACATAATGAAAAGCCATGAAAGAACTGGGCCTGAATATTGGTGACCTCATAGAAGTCAATTTAGAGTAAGATCAACAAATTCCCCACTTTTTCAACATAATGAAAAGTCATGAAAGAACTGGGCCTGAGTATTGGTGACCTCTTAGAAGTCAATTTAGAGTAAGATCAACAAACACAATGAAAAGCCATGAAAGAACTGGGCCTGAATACTGGTGACCTCATAGAAGTGAATTTAGAGTAAAATCAACAAACACAATGAAAAGTCATGAAAGAACTGGGCCTGAATATTGGTGACTTCATAGAAGTGAAATTAGAGTAGGCCTAAATCAACCAACTCCATAACTTCCTTGGATGCAGCACTCCTCTAACACCAGCAGTGGATGAAAACTCTATAACTATCATATCTCTTATCTTCTTATACTAAGTGCACAAGATGCACAATTAAGTCGACGGTGAGTTTCATTTTCACTTACTATCACAAAATGCAGGGGGGGTTCTCGCTGTGGTGTTCCACAGAATTTTTTGTGTAAAGCTTTCTGAGCGTCAGGTGCAGCATCCATCAGCCAGAAATAACCTTCACATTGGGAGTATAGAACTTGCTTTGACTGGTAATTGTAAAAGGATTTTAAGTATTCACCCAAATTGCTTCCCTTAAGTACCATTCTCCCATAACAGGGTTGTCTCGCTCCACTCCGTATCATACATTTGCACACAAAGTGAGTGGATGAAGAGAAGTGGGGTAAATCCCCTGCCGTGGGAGGATGCTTTGCCTACTCAAATATTAAACTTCTTCTATTCAGGTATGCAACAAGATGCCACCTTAATGACACCAATGAGAGGGTTCACAACCAGAGGCCATGATGAAAACCATCACAACTCGGAAACACCCTCATGATACCGCTTTTAAATACACTCAAAATAATAATGCTCCATAATGCTGCTGAACTTGGCAACAATTTTGTGAATGAAGTGTTAGGCAAAATATACATGTAGTAGCAGGGTTTCCGCCAGAGGGGAGAATGGGGAGAATTCCATCCCCAAGAAAATTATTTGGGGATAAATTCATCCCCAAATTTTTCAGAAAGAATGGATTTTTTTTCTTTAAATCTTGTCTTTTTTCTTTTCAAAACTTCATATTATTATACCATCATGTTATCTTGCAGTCCATGTACAATGTTGTGTGAAAAAAATCCAAATAAAACAATCCCAAAAAATTTTGTTAGAAAAAATTTTCAAAAAATTTTTTTGAAAATTTTTTTTTGAAATTTTTTTTGGTCCATCCCCAAATTTTTTTTCTGGCGGAAACACTGAGTAGAGCCCTCAAACTCCAAAATATCTTTTTGTGAGGAAACAATTCATGCCAGGAGTAAAGTATATATTTGGCCTAGCTTCTCGTCATGGAATTGGAAATGGCAGTTGGTGTTCACAGAAAATTTGCATTCAGAATGCCACCAGCAATTGAAAACTGTACAAAAATGGGAACTTCCGACTTAGAAATGCTTATTGTTGTTGTTGTTGTTGAAGGGTAGACAGTTCCATGACAGCCTGGGGATTAATTCACCTTACCGATCTTCAGAGTACATGTCTATTTTCTCTGTGATAATATTCATGCATATAAGTACTTCATTATCTAAGTTATTGACAGAGATATCTCCTGAAAAACAGGAAGAAGCTGAAAATGAATATCGTACCGGTATATAATAGCGGTGTGGAATGTAAAGCAATTATTTTATAAAAAGAAGAAATTATACTAAAGCACATTTTGGGCCTTATTTCAAATTCGGATTGTAGCTACAAAACTTGATTTCCTGGCAAATTTCACCCCAGAGGTATACCGTAGAGATAACAGATACCCAGGTTCGTCAATTTGCAACAATGTAGACTGAAATGTTTTTGATAAGATATCCAATTGAAGACTAAGGCAGGATATTAAAGTTTTCTCGTGTAAGAAGGGTAAGATCCAGTTACCCTGAACAGGGGCAACAATTACCAAGAGAGTAAATAAATCATTACTGATCACTTAACGCTAATACTAATGAATCTTGTGTGTGGCATGAGAATCTCTCTCCATCATTCCTTCTGAAGAACTTCTTTTTTGGTTAAAAAAGTGATGCTTCATCTCTCACAGCAATAATCAGTCAGAATGGTAGCAAAGTAATGAACGGAAATCAAGGACGAATTGACAGCTATGTGCCGAAAGACTGATGGTGGTGACATTTGACTTCGTGTAAATCAAGGCTGATAATTCTAGATCCATGATCCTTCTGGGATTCAAGGCAAGAGTAGTGAGGGCATGAGGGAAGAGCGATTTGAGTTTGTGGAATTGGTGGCACTGGCGGCTGTTTGAGACTTTTAAAATGAACGCCTTCTATTGTAGACGATTCTCAAATTCGCAGATCTGCACAATGGGGAACCGGAGGAACTAACGTCACGATGTGGTGCCGTGAGCGGTGCGACCGAAGTTTCTTTTTTCTAATGTTATTTCCATTTATTTCTGGCGTGAAAAAAACCCTTTTGTTTCAGTCACCTGGCAATAAAATTAAGATCACCTTGTAGCAGATGAAAATTTCTGCATTTTTCGCTGCTTTTTTCCTTAAAATGAAGAGATAGGATGGCGATAATGGCAACGTCTTTATCTCATTATTCCTGTAGAAAATGTACAGCTCACTTTTTTCATGACGTAACGTCAACACTAAAACGACGTCAATGACGTCGCTTCGGTCATTTACGTCAATTTGAGAACAGTCTATACCATCTACTTGTCTGCGCCTTCCTCTGCTCCAAGCCAAGCTAACTTTTCTGTCAGCCTCATTTGTCTTCATAATGTGAACAAGCTGCAGTTTTGGAATGAACTGAATGCCTCCAGGAGGCAACGTGAGTCATCTGAAAGCATTTCTGGTTCGTGAACATGTCTGAACATTGAAGTGACTATCACATTGGGACAAATGTCTTTACCCTTTTGTCACTCAGACACACCCACACAGGTTCCTAAGTTTTGGTTTACGTCTCCTAAAAATTTCACCAAAAATCGGCTCAAAAATGGTAACAGGATGTAATTGTCAAGTTGACATTTAGTTCATCCAAAAACATCTATAACGATGGCGTTACTTAAAGGAGCTGGACGTCCAAGTTGTAAACACTCACTCACTGGTTCTCCATCCACGCGACACCTGCGGTGCTGCCACCTATTGTCGGTGATATGTACTGACGTGAATATCGTGAGTGAGTTGCATCGGACCGGGAACCAGTCTAACGATCACTGGGCGCTACTGGTGCTGCCACCTGCACGAAGGAATAAAACTAGTTTGCCGACCATGTTTGTAAACAAACCAGCTTGTTTACAACTTCGGCGTCTAACTCCTTTACCCCAGCAGCACACTAGGCGACATTGGAAGCGAGCAAAACCAGCTGTTGACACCAAGCGTTCACGTTCTGGATAACGATGCGTGGAATCCTCTCACCAGCAATGTTCGCCCATTGCATTGTCAAACAACACCAGCCGATATCGCCAAGTCTGTAGTGGCTGGCGAGTAGATCAACTGCAATATTGCCAAGTGTGCTGCTGGCTTTAGAGCTTTCTAATGCCCCCATCACACTGAGCTAGTTCCCAGTACGGTCTTGAAAATGTTGCCGAACGGGCTCAAACTGTGTGCAAACGGAGTGGACGCAGTCTTTTTACGAACTTCATGGATGGGCTCGGACGGGAAGGGTGCTCCAGAACCTCGAGGCATATTTGGCCAACGTTACAGTCGTTCTAGCCCATTTTACAATTTTTTTAGGATGGGGCAGGACGTTTTGCGAACTACTTCAGTGTGACAGTACCTTAACCCTTAGAGCGCCGTTACCTAGTATACTCGGTGCGACAATTCTCTTTTTTAGGACCGTTACCGAGTATACTCGGAAAAGGTCATAAAATTCAAATTTCAAAACACACATGCATTTTTGGCAATTTTTTTCTTTTTTTCGAAAAAAAAGCTTTTTTTCAAAAAAACCCAGTCACAGGGGAAGGAAAAGTTTAAAAAAACTCGGCACTCTAAGGGTTAATGATAAACTCTGAGACCACCGGAATACGATGGTTACATAAGAAGTGAGGGGTTAAGTAATGTAAGGGTTAATTCAGTTGTCCATGTGTTCTTCACAAAGTACATGAACGAAAATCAACAGAAAATCTGTATGGAATCACCTATGTGGATGTCATTCCATCAGTGACTAACAAAGGAGAGCCTGGTTATGATCCAAAAAGAGGAAATCAATAAGTCCATTCACTCAATTAGCGAGGCTCATCAAGCAATTTGTACTTTTAGTGG
>NMRB01001179.1:135145-215997 GCA_002633025.1 Notospermus geniculatus
GGGGGGGGAGATTTGAAGTGTTATCACGTTTACTACTCGCAGCGAATAACTTTCATTATCCAAAAATGTCTCTGACATAAATGAGACGCATTAGTTGGCAGTTATCGTTGATTGATAAAAGGGTGGACGAGGGTCAATGGGGACAAATGGACAGGCTATATATCATAATGGCATTGGATAGTCTCAATCGCCATTTTACAACTATAGGTAATGGAGTTCTGCAGGAGGCAACGCAGACAATTCATCAGCTGATGACTTTTCTGACAAAACATACGAGAGGAGAAAAACATATGGGAAAAAAACATCCTGCTTTAGCAACAACGGGAACTTTTTATAGTTCTTCACTGAGCAATGAGGGACCATATAGAGCTTGTGCAGTGGCTCATTGTGACGTCACTTTTGACCGGCGGTCCACCATGCTGACGTCGACGACGAAGTGCGCCACGTGTAGATCGCGTCATGGTTGAAGACGCACCACTCCACTTGCGCTGACGACAAACTGCACCACGTGGGTCGCTGACGTCGTTTGACGTCAATTTGACCGTCAAAATGGCAGATTTTTCCGTGATGACGTCATCTAGCACAAGCTCTATAGATTAGAAAACTCAGTATTCTGACACAGCTTAACTCAAATTGGGTGATTCCATTCCCAAAACTCTGATATACCACAGGTTTACGGCTTGAAACTAGGGCAATTAATTCCCTTACAAAAGCGAATATGAAGTAGGAACAGGTAGATAACGTATTGACAAAACGATAAATCAATTTTTTGAGAGATATGCAGCGTAAATCATTTTGTCGTTTTTATGGTTATGACAAGCAATGGATTAAAAAAATATGTTCTATCGCAGTATGATCAGGGAAATGGCAGAACATTCTCGCTCCATCCCTATCTATAAAATGCATTGATTAATGCAGAAATTTAGTCACAATCCAGGGGCGTCGCTAGCGGGGGGGAGGGGGGCAGGGGGCTAATGCCCCCCAGCGCAAAAAGTGACAAAAACAAATTTTTGCTCTAAAATGTCATTTCCCATCTTCGAGCCAAGTTATTGTTGTGTCAGATGCATCTGAGAGGGTGTAGATTTTCAATTTTTTTCTGAGGGAGGGCCCCAGACCACCCTCCAGCTTTCTGGGGGAGGGCCCCAGACCCCCCTCCAGCTTCACCCTTCAGACTTCACCAATTTTGTCCCCTAAGCCATAAAAGCTAGCTACGCCCCTACAATCCCCCTCCCCGCCTACAAGCTCCACTGGTAGCAACTCGAAATTGCAAGTTGAACAATACCCTTCAAATGCAACTCAAAGAAACCGACATGACGCAACTGAGGCACGACTCATCATTGAGTACCGTCTGCCGGTATGCATTCTTTCACATCGATGACAATCAAACTTCAGAAGCAATTTTGCAGATTGCAGATTGCAGAAGCATGCAATTTCAATCTGGTGATGTCCTCAAAATGTCACAAATGCAATTGTACTTAATGGAATTGTACTTTTATGCGGGAGGTATTGGATTTGAAAGTGGTAGGCAGTCTCCTCCATGCAGCAAACTTTTCATTTTCATTGGTAAGGCGAGACTTTTTTATAACTTGTTTCTCAGACATGTCCACTGACAAATTATGTGAGGAGGGGAAAAAATAAAAAAAATTTCCAGCACATTTTTTATTTCTCGAAGAATATTTTAATAGCCTGTTTACTAAGCGGAGGAAGAAATAACAATTTTTTTTCTTGAAAAAAAATTATTTCTCAAGTAAATAAACTGCTTTAACACCAGGGGACTACGTATTTTCATGAAGCCCTCTTAGCTTTGCCACACCCAAACAGATGTTATATACCCTTCTTGAGGTACACAAGTGGAGGCAGCACCAAGGGAGTGTACCACACAAAATTTGGCCAAGTTGGCGTAGTCTCGGCAGAGATATGAGATACCAATATTTTGCATGCTTTGTGGTGTGAGATTAAGACTGGTTTGCGTCTTTGCTGCTCCACTCTGGCGGCGCTGGTCACGGAAGTAGAGCATAAATTTTTCTTTTCTTTGTCAAACAGTCCTTCAACCATCGGCGGATCCGTGAAAAGGGAAAAAATTAATTTTTATTTTTGTTTCTAAAAATGGTAGTCGGCGGATCCGCGAAACACGTCATAAAAAAGATCTCGCCTAAAGGAAGTCATTCTCAGCAGTCTTCAGTGCCTTTGGCAGTCTTTCAGAAAACAGTGTCAGAGTTTTCTCACGGAATATTCCAAGAAATAAGACCAGTATCAATTTTTGTCAGCAGCATTAAATAAAACGGAACAAGTTCTCGCATTATGCCCATGAACCGAGATAAATTTCTCCATATGCCTGACGGCAGAAGTATCGAAGTCTATGAAGAAAAGGATGGCAAAAAGTCGTCGTTCACATCTTCCAAAACACCATGTCATGGTATTGGAAGAATTTCACTCTGAACTGCCTGGAGGTTGTGACGGCCGTCTTGCACCCAATGACGTCCACCAACTAACACCACAAACCAGTCGTAACAATAGCAATCCATGCAGAAGCAGATAAAGGCTGACAAACTTCGTTTTCCTAAACGCTATTTTGCCACTCGGAGCTTTACTAATGCCGTACATCATCACATCCGATATGATGTAAATCAACTGGACAAATACAGTGCCCAGCATGTCGACGGCTTTGATGTGTGGCCAGCTACTCCGTAATCAAACAACGCCAGTTGAAAAATTGGCACAAGGCCGAACAGAAAACAACACACAACCCTGAGGAACAACTGCTGTGATTTTTTGCATCCACACCATTAACATTGTCAACTTAAAGGTGCTCTAGTTCGAATTGTAAACATTATGGTGTGCCACCTATTGTCAACTTCTGGTACTAACAAATCGGATAAAATCGAATTAAATCTCGCCTTTCGCAACTTTTTGTTTGTTTTTGGGTGTAAAATCATAAATATATTTCAGTTACAAGAACATTTATCAAGATATAAAAATAGATAACATTAATGTTTTGGTATACACGGTGCTGCCACCTGTCCACAGGAAAATAACTATTATAATCAACCATGTAAATAAACAAACCGTAATGTTTACAATAGGAGCTGTCAGCGAGTTGACCACTAGGTGTCACTAGGGCCCAATTCAATGCATCTAGCGGACCCAGTCATTATCGATCGAGCAGCGATCATAATAGATTTCCTGTACATTTGGTCCGCTAAGACTGTGCTGCCATCTGTTAGCAATATGCGCGGCTGACTGCTCCTATTCGAACTAGAGCACCTTTAAAGAATTACCAGTCGAACTACATGACCAACTACTAGGTTTGATATTTGATTTCACTTTGAAATTTCTTTCTGCATAGCATGTTGTCTCTTTTTGATGTGTGGACACAGTCAGGTGCAATAACACAGGTTGCATGATAGACGAAGGAAAAAGTGCAAACCGTGGGCAACAAACCTCCGCAAGAAAAGGAAGGGAATATGTGGTGTTTTACCTGAGCGCTTTAGGCTATGTCTACAAGATGGCATCGTTAGTATCTGTTTAGTGTTTTTGTTCAGTTGTGTCGTAGGCCACACTTTAACCCTTTCCTGTCGACAGTTTAACTAGGTTCTGGACTGGAGCGAAAATTTCTCTAGTCCGACCGACCGCCATCGCCCTCTGTGGCTGCAGATGAATAAAAACCACAGCCAATCAGCTAGCTTTGTATCTTCTGCGCTTTCTGATTTGTGCTGCCACTGTCAGAATTCGTTGGAACCAAGCTACATTTAAACTCGGATGAATGGTAAAAAGGCAACCCGTAGTTATGACGGAGTTTGTCTGACCTGAGGGTTGTCTACCCCGTGCAGCGATGAAGGGGTGCTCAATGAGGAACCGGACGAACTAGTCCGTAACGTGGCGCTGAAGAACAACTCAGTTGAAAGTATGATGTCGAAAGTCAAGTCAACGTTATTTGTCATTTAATTCTGAAACTACACCCACTTCTAGCCCTAATTTTTCCTTTAGTTGTTGTTGTAATACTACATGTACTTTAGTAGTTCATTGAATTTCGAATTTTACACGTTCAGCATCAAGTAAAGGACTGACTCAATATATCTGAATGTTTTCAAATGAAAATTCAAGCGGGAACATGTTGAATTTCATCGATGAAATTGACTACATGTATTTTATAGCATAAATAACAGACCGACGAGCAACGTCACTGATTCTGAATGACGTATTGCACATAACGTCACGAACGATGTACGACGTCAGTGACATTTTCAACGTTGTGCTTTTGTGTTAAAACTGAGTTGTTCCCCAGCGCCTCCTTTGGGCACTCTGGTTCCTCATTGATGAAAATATAACAATCCCTTTCTAGCAACCATGCCCAATTAAGAGAAACCCCATAATGCACTTGATTCACAAAAATACTACAACAGAAATGAAATACCGGTACAGTGAAACTACTTTTTTCACTAACTGATGCTGGATGCTAACTTCCTATGACAATTCTCACAATGGACAGTAAGAAAGTGCAGCGCAGAGGCGGATCTTTGGGCAGTATTGGCTCACACCTCATGCTGCAAAAGTATGTTTCAACCATTACCGGTACTTTGAGCATTTTCAGAGTGGGTTCATGGTACTATTTATACTGCACTTTAACACAGAGCAGTATATTTGCAACCCCCCACATCTCAAACCTGGATCGACCATGCTGGACCCTTGGAATCCATTAACAAGACAACAAAAAGACCAAAAGTGCAATTTACCTACAGTAAGAACACGATATTATGGTACCGGTACTCAGATCAATTTCAATACCAGGACACTTAGCCTCACAGGTGTGAGAAAAAAGGGTCAAATTTGCCAAGATGTTTGAAACATAATGCTGAATTAGCGCCGAGAAAACATCAACCGAAGGCAGATAAAAGGATGAAATTTGCTTTGGGCCCTAAAGCTGATACGTGTGACTTCCTCCATCCACGTGAGCTTGTTTGAAGAACATGTTTAATGGGTCCGGCGGGCCATTCTTTCTCCCAATGGTCAAGTTACCCTATGATGTATCGTATCCACGGAACGTGCCGGCACATTTCCCTGCACGATAACGGATTATTTTCTTAATGATACCGTGTAAGTTTAAAGAGGTGTGCCGAGATCTGGTTCCAGCTGGATATAAAACGCGGCGGCGATGGGGAATGATGCACGCAATGAAAGGTGAACCTTCCACCACCTTGCTGAAAAACAACGACGATCCCATTTCACAGCATGTTCACGAAAATTTTTTCGGCAGAACATTCTTAAAAGCACGACAGTCTGCATACATGTAGGTTTTGTATCTCCGTCGACGAAACTTGACGTTTAGTCATTTTCGTTTATAGGTCTACAGACACGGTCAATGTACACCGTATACCACAGCACTAATTCATGGTGGCGAGGTTGCTCATGATCTTGTGTCAATGCATGCTCAACAAGACTTTTCAAATCTATCTATTTGAATGATCTAAGTTACAATTAGGCATTGAGACTGTTGTTAAACATAAAAGAATGAGTTGAAGCATGTTACCTTACCTGATGAAGGGTTAGTCATATCATATCACCCTACATGTATAACAGCACGTTGAACTTCTCAAGTGATGAAAAGTATAGCGGCCATTTTGCCAGGTAATGTTTTGACATGGTATCAGTCCAGCCTAGGTGTTCCACTGGCTATATACAGGTTGGACAGGACACCAGTCTTATCAAGGTGGGGAGGGATAAAGAGTCACCTCAGGCATACCGTGCCACTTTTAAACACCAAATAATGAAAAACAACGTCTGATACAAACTCAAGACGAATCATCTGCTTTCCTATACGACAATAATTCGTCTGTGCAGAATCAACAAAAACCTGTTTTCACACCATTTGTCTTATTTCCGCCGCATCCTGCAAATTCGTTAGTCACGCAACAGCGCTAAGTTGCATTAGGAGGATGATATTTGTATAAGCTGAACGCGCGTAGGAAATACCGAATGAGTTTTTCCAATGGTGGAAAGGGGTAAGAGGATTGGGTTTAGTGAATGTGTAAGATCAATATGCGAGGGAGTGAGGGATTTTGGATAAGACTGTCTGGATGTCATAGTTAGGAATCTGATCAGAACTTATATAGATACTTAAAGTTGCCTGACAGCAATAATTTAGTAGAAATGTCAGCCGTAGCACCCATTGCAAGCATCAGATAACTTTTTCAACAACATCCAATGCAATAATTAATAGAAATGGAGGCAGCAAGAGAAATGAGTTTATTGAATGTCTTGTATCAATATGCTCAGGAGCAAATAATTTGGGATGAGACTGTCTGAATGTCATAGTTAGGAATCCGATCAGATCTTATATAGACACTCGCATGTAATTTTAAGAAGATAAAAACAAAATATATCAGCCATAGCACCCCTGCCAGCATCAGATAACTTTTTCTACTGCATCCATTGTAATAATTGATAGGATCTAGGAAGGGGTAGGAGGAAAGAGTTGAATAAATATGTAAAACCATGCAAGGGATTACTATATGGATCGGATGATCTGGATATTGCTGTTTGGAATGTGGTCAGACTGTCGTGAAATTAAGTCCAGAACCTGACAGCAATGAATATATGTATGTGAAAAAATGTCACCTGGTCAGTATCAGAAAACTTTTTCAACAACATTGCTTGAATATGTTTCTTTATGAATATTGTGCAAGACAGAATGTTTAGTTGATGCATGAGGCACGGGAAGCACGCTGCCATCAAGCGGACACCTGAGGCCGGGAGTCGGGGAAGTTTTTTAGCTAAGCGCAGAAATAAGGGCAATCAAGTTTTTATACACAAAAAGTCAAATTTCCATGGTTTTCACAGACTTTATAAGCAAATCACATACATTGTAATTCCATGACTTTCCAGACATGGAAAACACTCTTTTAAAATTCAAAGATTTTCAATGGTTTTCAAGAGCCGCGGGAACCCTGGGCTTTATTATGGTAGCCATCTTAGATTGGTGACACGGCTTTATTATGGCAGCCATCTTACATTGGTGATGTGGCTTTGGTATGGCAGCCATTTTTGATTGGTGATGTGGCTTTGATATGGCAGCCATCTTGAAATGGTCATGTGGCTTATTATGGCATCCATCTTGGATTGGTGATACGGCTTTATTATGGCAGCCATCTTAGATTGGTAATGTGGCTTTATTATGGCAGCCATCTTGGATTGGTGATATGGCTTTATTATGGCAGCCATCTTGGATTGGTGATGTGACTTTATTATGGCAGCCATCTTAGATTGGTGATGTGGCTTTGGTATGGCAGCCACCTTGTATTATGTGGTATGACGTAGTCATAGGCCTGGCCGCCATCTTGATTTGAGGGGTGTGTGGCATACACAAAGCAACCATCTCGCATTGCTTGGGGGTGAAATGGCAGCCATCTTGGGTTGGCTGGTGTGGACTTGGCATGGCAGCCATCTTGCATTGGGTGGGTGGGTTGGCATTGGCATGGCAACCATCTTGAATTGGCTTGAGTTGCATATCTACATAGGTTCGGTAATAATCAGGCAGACTTCAAATTACTCATATACCAGAATGGGTACACAGCAAGCATACCCTGATTTTTGAGGTTTTAAGGCTAAGAATCCATCACGCGAATTTTGAGCAGTGTGACGCCGCATCCTTTGTCCACGACCAACGCGGCGGAAACAAACAATGCTTTTGAGCGTCTGCCGCGTGAAAATCACGTGAATGGATTCTTAGCCTTAGTGTGTGTCATCGACACACTCTGTTACAGCACGACTTGAATACCTGAGAGATGAAACGCTCCCTTCATCAAAATTTTTCTCTTTTAACTGGACTGGACTTGGTAACACAAAGCGATTCTTACCTGTAAAGAAAAATCGAAGAGCATTTTGAGAATAATAGTGAACACACAACTGGGGTGAATGATCAATGAGATAACTCCCAACAAATCCAACAAGTCATTCAGTCAGAGCTAAATAAAAAAAAACAATATATCACAGTATCAACCAACTCACTCAACCAAAGAAATCTATACAATCAGAAAAGCAAATGAAACAGGATTGAGAATGACCACAGCAAAAAAATTCTAATAATATAGCAATGGGGTGGCCTGATCAAAATGTCCGGTCATTCCACATTATATAGAGATCAAAGCATCTGAGACCGAATGCCCAGAGCAGCAGACTTATCTTCTAGCAATATTGGAATTTTTGCACCGTAGCCATGGGGGAAATCTGTCTGTTCCCATTCTCTGCCCTCAGAACTTTTGTCAGAAATTGAAAAGGGGGATGTTTGCGGTAGAGCTTCGGGGAAATGGATGGAATGGGCGTGGAAGAGGGTCAGGATGCCACTCCGTGATGGAAAATGCACCCACTCTCATAAGTAAACAGATCAGAAACCATCAGAGCAGACGGTACAATGTTGACCAATTTGTTCTGGATCCGCACCTGGACAATATTTTGGAATTCTGTCGCCACAGCTAAGGTGGACCAGCCCAGGGGCGGATCCACGATTTCGGAAAAGAGGGGGCGCACTGTGCTAGAAACATTGAAATCTGCGGTGAATTTCAATGATTTGCTCCAAATTTCAGAATTTCACGGTCCATTTTACAGATTTGTTGGCCGAAAGGGGGCCGTGTGCCGGGTGTGCCCCCCCCCCCTTGGATCTGCGCATGCAGCCTGAGGACACAGGACCTAATCATCCTCCCACAGCAACGGCTTTTACCTCGCTCCTCTTCATCCATTCACACTTTGTGTGTACGAGTGTATAAAGAGGAGCAAGACCAAAGCCTTGCTATGGGAGGATGGGACCGATATTCAACTCATGCTCAACTCATCAGCTATAAGTACACCTGTGATGTGGTAGTTATTGACATAACCGAGTGTAACTTTCTTAAATGTTTGATGTGCTTCGGTGTTGTATAAGTCTTTATTGTCATTCTGTTGTGGTTACAATAGCTCATTTAGCCTGGTTCCCATCTCACTTAAGCCTAATTCATACTTCAACGCACAACTAGCATCAGCGACCGACGTGTGATCTTGCATACCCGTCAGCGTCCAATGAGGAACCTGCATAACAAGCTCTGCCAATAGGGGGCCCTGCAGGCAAGTGGACTATGGTTGCAATGAGAAATCCTTTTGCCAAGTCAATGATTATTGAATATTTCATCCCTGAATTACTCTGCACGGGAAAATACATGTAGCACAAGAAATGTTATTTTACTGGTCCTTGATTCTATTTTGATCAGTTCTATGAAGAAAATCAACAAAATTTAATTTTTAATTGAAAATGCATTGGATATGGGACCTTTTGTACTCATGGTGCTGCCATCTGGATTTTTAGTTCTGCCGGTTCCTCATTGCGAGACTGTAATTACTCGAGTCATTTCATAACGTGTCGCCATCCCTGAAGTACGTCGCTGGAATATGAATCAACTCCGCGAAGTCGGCATCCAGATTTTGATCGCATGTCGGACGCCGATGGTTGTGCGTCGAAGTATGGACTAGGCTTTCCACTAATCCAGATGTCATTTGATACCAGCTCAGAGAAGTCTTTCAATCATTCTAGATTCGATGCCTCTCAGTTCAGAGGCAAAGTGGCGCAGTCAGATCAGAACAGCGGATGGATCGAATCATCAGTATACCTCTGCTGGGTACAGGCTCCCAGTCTGGGGGTGACCCATTCAAAAAGAACTGAGACTAGTGTCCTTGTGCACGTCATGCAGTGGCAGATCCAGGAGTTACCGAATGGGGGGCGTGGAATGGGCACCATTCCCTGAGCCCCGAAGGCACGAAGCCCCGAAAATTTGGGGGGAAAGTGTCGGAAACGCGATTTCCTGGCACCTGGGCAGGCCAAATTTAACTTTCTTTTGACTGAAAATCAGGGGTCTGATTATATGCCTTCCAAAATTTTTCCTGCTCGGCGGCTGAAGGGGGGCCCCTTGGATCTGCCACTGCGTCATGTATCAAACTGACCACCAATGTCAACAGACTGTCATGTTTTACCAGCACAGCCAGTTGCACTTCAAGATTTTTTTCGTCTTCACTGTATAACTTTGGACACTATCCAACAATTGACATCTGTGGGAAGCTGAGGGAATCAGGCGACTGTAGTTCCCTATATTTCATGTTTCTGTTCCATATGAATTCTTTTCCTTTTAAAATATATATCATTTTCAATATTCTATCAGCTTCATTCAAGAAAATACTTGTGCCGATGACAAGGCATCTTTTACTTAAAAATCTATGGTACAAAAACTGATGAACTCAAGTAATTTTTGTCATCTGAATTTTTTGGCATTTGCAATACCAAAAGTACAAGTGATGCTAATTAGTAATTGTACTTTTGCATGCAAAAAATGGGAAAAGTCTACAGAAATCTCCTTTTCTCTATTGCAGGTCATTTCACACGAGCAGGGAGTGACCTGACGCTGACTCAGGATCGTGATGACCACAACTCGACCATCCATGAACACTTAGTAGTGAATAACACGAGTATAAAGAAACATTATATTCACTTGGAGCGCTTGAACAGATCATAGCGAAGGTTTAACAGAAGTCAATGAACAGTGGCATGAACTTTCCAATCAACTTAATATGTGTTGTCAACAGGCAAATTCTCTTTCTAACATTTCCAGCGTGGGGGTTCCCCATTCATATGGGTTGTGTTCTCTTCCTTAAAGGAGCCCGGTATTGCCACTTTTTCTCGACAGCCAGCGCCACTCTCCAACCTAGGGTCTAACTATGTTGTCGGCGAATTGACCCGATTTTCTCTGTACGTTTTGTAATGCATTCGTCTTACTGCCACTTGGTGGCTCCCTCTACATCGGCAGTCAAATAACGCATTTGAGATCCAATACTGTGCTCCTTTAAAGTCAGCAGCACACCATGTGATATCACAAGTGATCTAAATCACCACCAATCTTCTCGCCAGCTGCCGTGATATGAGTTTTTGGTATTGGGCAATCATCCCTGGCGAGAAGAGTCCACGCATCGCTGTCTAGCACGCGCCTGGCGTCAGCAGCTGATTTTGCTCAGTGGCAATCCGATCGCTTGTGATATCACTTGTGTGCAGTCTGCTATGTGATGATACACTGTCAAATGTTATCGGTATATTACTTGAGAATTCAATTGTGCTCAGCCATTACCCCTGACAGCACTGCTTACTAAACCAGTGTACTTCAGTGTATTCCCAAGGAAGTTCAATGACTTAAAGGGACTAGGAAAATTTTTTCAAGCTTCGGTTATTACAAAATACTAGTCAGCTCGCTCCATACAATACATACAGCGATGAGGTTCCCAGTGACGTGGTGAATACTCCATGGTGTGGTGATGACTGATTTGTCTGGGTGCCAGTAATTTACACTTAATTGAAAAAGTGAATTGACGGTGGGAATTTATCATGAAAGACTAGCATTTTGTAATAACCGAAACTTGAAAAAATTTTCCTAGTCCCTTTAAGACCCATGTCAACATATATCATGGAAAATTGTCCATGGAATTAAAAAATGTTCGATTTTTTCCAACGGCATTGATGGTCGATGCAGAAATGGCTCGCAGAAACGACTGATGCAATCAAGATTGGGGATTGTACGCTATCTAAGGCGAGATTTATCACCAAGTGAGGACGTCTCGAATCAATTTTGTCCACACGATAATTAACGATTGATGTCAGCAGTGCCAAACGGCACAACGACCATCCATTGAACGCCTACCTAATCAAGTTAATTGTCTGTGGGGACCTAACCTTACTTCCAAAATCTCACCAGGACATCCAGAATCGACCAAATATTAAATCAAAACCAGTAAGACATTGTAAGAAGTTGTTCGGCGATAACATCAACAAGGTTATTGGTTACGCCAGAAAATGAACAAGCTGGCAACACAATTGCAAATTTTTGGCTTCTTTTTCTCCAATTTCAATTTTTGTGTCGTGCTAATGATGATCAAATTTCAGCTTACAAAATTATTTCTCACAAAATTCCAGAAAAAAACTTTGTGGAGTTTATCTGGTAGTGGAGAAACTTCATTATCATGGCTTCTGAGGCATTTTAATGAACTTCCATGATTTGTTACTGTTGTTGAAAAAAAACTCCTGAGAATAGGGAAATTCACTGCTGGTGTATTTTTGGTTTTATACCACAAGCAACTCCCAGACAAATGCACTGAAATTACAGTTGTAACACTCTGTAAGTCATAGAGGTCTGGCATTGCTGGGGTCCAGTTTCTTCTGTTGGTGATGGTCGTATCACTGACGACAGAGCAGGCTGTTGATATCTTCGATTTGAAGTCCTGACACTGGCGCTTCTGATATATGTTGGAGGAACTTTTGGCAAAGACACATCTCTATGACCTTACAACTGCGACTTTGGTGTATTTCATAACATGTTCTGAGGTGATTTTTTCTCTTTTTGACATCAAATAGGCAGGAGAAGCAATAGCGTTTGTAGTCAGACCTAGGGAGGGAAGATACTGGGTTTTTTTATTGCAGGCCTACTTTATCAATCTTTATCAAAACTGATAGTGCCTATATTGCACTTTGGGTCTAGTCATAAATATCAAGAAGTCAACTTCCAGAATCTTGCGAATTTTTGACCCCAACCGGGGTCTTCCTCAGGCACTTTTCAATTGGAGAGACCAGTCATAGTATACTATGACTAGTCATAGTATCAGAAAACCACATAGGTTTCAGCTGAGTATGAGGTCTTCTTTTGATTTTGACAAACAAATGGCACACTCAAGGCAGTTTTCATCCAACTTGCATTAAATCAGCGACACCACCGTAATCATTACCACCATGTATCACATTCATTATTCATTGATCACTAACATCATCATTTTCATTAACATCAGTCATGAGTACTTATATATACTTGGTAGGATCATCTGATTTTTTGACAAAATGATTTCGAAACTGCTGTGGAAGAGACATTTTATATGGAACCATAATTGAAAATTCACTCGTCTAAAACGCAAGCAGCACACCAGGCAATAATAACGAGCGATCTGCTTGCCACCGGGCCAACTTACATGTAGCTGTTGACGCCAGGTGTGTGCTGGATGCCAATGTGTGGATTCCTCTTGCCAGTGATGATTGCCCAATATCAGACAATACCAAAGCCAACTGGATATCACCTGGTCTGTGGTGGCTGGTGAGAAGATCAGAAGCGTGCGATTAGATCCTTGTGATATCGCCTGGTGAGCTGCTGGCTTATGTCCTCTTCGGTCAGTGACGCTGAGGGCATGTAGCTTCCTTTTAACTCATCATCATACATCAAACATCATCAACATTATTTCAACCATCATCATCATTTACGTCATTTACTCCATCATCAACATCATCACCTTCATGTCAGTCATTACTGAAACATTATCAGCCAGCAGCATCAACATCATGATGATGATCATCATCATCCATTTTGAAGACAGCAAAAAACAGCCTCATCACTTGACGAGACCCAATTTATCTTCCAACACCACTAAACCCCAATGCTGCCCACGCTCACGAAAGATGTGTTCGACATTTCCTCAAGGCTGAACCCAACTTACAGTACAGGTCACAACTGACATCCCTAAATTCGCGTAAGTCACTCGTAACTTACGCAACTACTCGTGAGCTATGTTACGCGCAACTTACGAGGTGAGTTACGTGGTGAGTTACGCGAATTTCGCTAGCTACGCAGTGATTTACGAGGCGAGTTACGCGATTTTGGCGAGTTACGCGGTGATTTACGCGAAACCAAAGCCGTGAGTTACTCGTAAGTTACGCGTAACTTACGAGTAACTTACTCGAAGCCGTTGGGATGTCAATTGTGACCTGTACTGTACATTGTGTTTGAGGAGAGGCAGACTCCCAGAAGCTACATGTAAACAGATGTAGAGCAGAAATTAAGTTTTTTAACACAAAACAGTCAATCCTCATTCTGATTCATGTAGCAGCAGGCTCCAGGTGACTAAAAGACCTCAGCAAATAAAAATTTATTTTCCCCAGCACACACTTCTGAGAGGTTGAAGTACAGTTTTGCTGAGCTAAGTGGCCCTCGACGTGTTTTCTGCGGGAAATAGATTTTTGCCGAGGAGAATGATCATGATTTTTCTGTACATCCTACAGGATGACAAAAATTACCCCTTCTTAAGCGGGAAATACGCCTTGCCAGCAGTACCTTGGATTTGAATGGGGACATTTTTAACTATCCTGTGTACTACATTCTTGATATTGTAACACTGACTTTAAAAAATGTTAGAGTGACTTGTTATTATTAAAGTTTGCCTGTAAATATGCTACCAAATGTAATATATGATGAATGAAACAAAGTATTCAAAAACGAACAGATTTGTTACCTTTCTCTTTGTTTGAAATACCCCGGTAGACTCTATCACTCCAAAAGAGTGCAGCACCTGACGGGACAGCGTCATGATGTCCCGCACGTCATTTCTGAACGCATGACGTGACTCGAAAAAAAATCCGGTTGTTTCAGCGATCATGACGTCGTGAAACAATCTGATTTTTTTTTCGTCTCACCTCGAGACATCAAGAAATGACGTGTGGGGCGTCATGACGCTAACCCCGTCAGGTGCTGTGCTCTTTTGGAGTGATATCGTCTATTGAACGCAACACAGCAAAATCTTTGCAATCAGTGTGATCCCAGCATCAATCATTACCCAGGAAGGTTTGGGCAGATGAGGTAGGATTCAGATTCTCATTGGTTAACACAATGAGGCTTTTGATTGGCTAATGAGCTACGCCATCGCACATCAAGCTGTGTACCATGTGTACCATGCTGGTTGCACAGAAAAAAAGTTCTATGATCAGAGGCATGATTATGATGGGTTAGCACTGCCCGTCGTGCAAAGACCTCGGTTAGGCGGGCAGCACACCAGGCGATACCGTAAGCGATCTGACAAGGAACCAAGGAAATAAACTCTCAGTGCTTCACATTTGAAATCTGCAGGAGCTCAATCAGTTGAGCTCCTCAAAGGCTCGTCGAGAGCTGTTCACACTCGTGAAGGAGAGCTGTTCACACTCACGCCTGAACTTCAAGGATACTGTAAAGCAGGAAAATTTCGCGTGCAGGAAATTTTCGCGAATTTCGCGAGAGTATATGAGTCGCGAAAATTTCCTGTCGCGAATATGAGTACACGCAAGTGACAAATACGGTCCGTGAAAAAAAAATGAAAAAATGGCAGAGACTCGCGAAAATATCCTGCCGTGAATATGTCTATAATTCTTGATTCGCGAAGATTTCCAGCCGCGAAATTTTCTTGCTTTACAGTACCAAGGAGCGCAGCCAATCGAGCTCCTCGATGCAATTTTGTAGGCGCGCAGGGGCAAGAGCGTGATTGCGCCCGTCTTACGTGAAGCACTGGACTCTAGTTGAGACCAGGTTGCGCTGGACAGCGAAGCGTGGAACATTCTCACTAGCGATGATCGCCCAATATCTAACAATACCAAAACCGATATTGCCAAGTTTGCAGTGTTTGACAAGAAGATCGGTGACAATTAGATCACTTGCGATATCGCCCTTGCCTCGGCTTTAAAGGAAAGAACGGATGGGCGAATTCATTAAAAGCGTTGGAACACTGATTATACAGTGGTAGGACCGGCATGAGTTTCAGCGCAACAGACTGGCACAGTGTGATAAACAAATGAAATGAAATGACACTGCCTAACCAACCAGCTGTTATGAAATTGGCGCTTCCAAACGTGGCTTGAAACCCAGTGTTAATTCTAGGCAGTGATAGAGTGGCGGCGGGCCATGCCCTAAAAGGGGGCGCCACTGTTGGCGCCATGCCTGCCCTAAATTTTTTTTTTTTTTTTAGGTTTCGTTACCCCCAGACCCTCTGTCATGGTCCCTTTTGGTCACACCACCTTAGAAAGTGGCTTAAATTGGCTGTTGACTGGAGTTGTAGGGACCTTTTTAACTGACAAGCTTCTCAAATTCCGTAGTAGAAATGTCGCGAATGAAAAGTGCCCTTTTCTAGGTTGAAGTGCCCTTTTCACAAAGTTTGCCCCATGCCCTTCTGAAATCCTAGAATTCACACTGACCCTCACTCCTTATTCAAGGTCGAGAACTGCGAAACACATCAGAGAAAAGGAGAACTTGAGAGAATTTGCCCCTCCGGTTGTAACTTCTTCAAATTATTTCCGATATTCCAATATAAGCTGCGTTTCCAACCCAAGGATCTCTTGACCTGCGTGACAACCTTCACGACTCAATGTTCTCATTACAGCAATTAGGAACAGTGGTAATTTGATCAAATAGCACTACTTCCCTTTGGTGACATGATCAGTGGAGTGAATTACCCCGTCATTCTGTCACCGATCGTTCAGGTGACATGTACAGTTACGATGATGGTCATAATGACAATGACTTTCAGAAGCGCTTAGTGAATATCGCCACATTTAGCATTTAATGCCCAATTCTCCAGCTGGGTTACCAAATAAGAAATGGTTTTATAATAACTATAATTGAGACTGATAGAAACACCTTCCGCTGACAAGGATAGTACAAGTAAAGTCGTCTCCGAATTTTGCAAATTTTCGACCCCAACCAGGGTCTTCCTCAGGCACTTTCTGGATTTCAGGCACTTTAAAGTTTAAAGTTTGTGTTTATAGTCTGATGTCAACAATGGTAGAGGTGTCATCCGATTTACACTTTAACCCCAGTCTATCCTGAAACCTTTCAGTAGAACTCAGATGAGCTGCTTATTCAGTGCTACAATCCGAGCATTTCCGACCGGTACCCATTCACCTGGGTGGAGAGAGGCTGGTGAGGTAAAGACACTTACCCAAAGTCTCACGCCCAGTGGGATTCGAACCCGGGACCCTCCGAATGCTAGTCGGCGACTTGAACCACTACACCACCGTGGCTGATGTTGGATTTCTGCTGACAAAGGGTGGCTTAATACCAGCTTAAAGGGACCCTACAGGCAACCACTCCTCATAGGCATTTTGATGTGTTCATCAAACCGATCAGTTGGCATGAGAATCTCACTCTGGCATGTCTTGCAACTAAGATACACTTAACATCAACATCTGAGCCCAAATCTGTAGGCTGTTATTTGCTAGTGCCACCTGTGATGCAGTGACCACACTGATATGAGCCTAATAGCAAGCTGCCTATACGGTCCCTTTAAAACTGTACCCGGTACTTAGAATTTCATATTTCAGGAACGCACAAACAGCCATCGCACTGGAATGCCAACAAAAAGTGCATTTCACACAAAGATTTCTCACAAATAACTCTTTCAATACCTTTTCCAATTTCCCTGAAAGGATTTTGATGAATTGAACTGCACTTGACGCACCGCAAACCAACGATATTACATAAAACAGGGAAAAGTTACTGAATCGAAAAGAGCAGTTTACGAGAAATGCAACAACCAAAACTTGTAATGTTTTTGCCACCAGGGATCAATATCATCACCAGTAAAAGATGCTTATCCGGCAATGAAAGGAGAAATCAAGATCGGAACCACAAAAGCATGAAATATTTACAAAGAAAATGCTTCGGACTACGAAACACAACATCAAGATGATTTGTGCCACTAGGATGGGAACAACAATGGGGAAAATGATTGGACACGCACAAAAACCCACGATAAATCGCACAAAAATGCACGATAAATCGCCCTGCAATAGATTCCCATTCTAGGACCCTGGTGCACTTCTAAATTGATGTATTTCTGATGTAATTTTTCACTCCAGAATCTCCAGAAGGGTAGTGGAGAAGGAAAAACGCTGTTCATTAAAACTTTTGAAGGTGATAGGAGAGTTTTGAAAATGCAAATTGGATGCTTCACATGAAGCAAGTCTTCTTTACTGAGGTAGTTCATCTTTGCACATCATGTGACTTTTCTGGATTTGGTCATTTAAAATGGAAATCACCAGGAAGGAATCAGACTCAAGATTATATCAGCAGCAGCAAGCACCTAAACTCAAGATTATCAACACAGCAGCACTTCAGACCCATGATTATCAGCAGATGCACCTCTAACTCAAGATTATCAGCAGCAGCACCTCAGACTCAGGATTATCAGCAGCAGCAGCACCTCAGACTCAGCAGCACCTCAGATTCAAGATTATCAGCAGCAGCAGCTCAGATTCAAGATTATCAGCAGCAGCACCTCAAACTCAAGATTATCAGCAGCAGCACCTCAGANAGCAGCAGCTCAGATTCAAGATTATCAGCAGCAGCACCTCAAACCCAAGATTATCAGCAGGCAGCACCTCAAACTCAAGATTATCAGCAGCAGCACCTCAAACTCAAGATTATCAGCAGCAGCACCTCAGAATCATGATTATCAGCAGCAGGACCTCAAAGTCAAGACTATCAACCCAGCAGCACCTCGAAGTCAAGATTATCAGCAGCAGCACCTCAGATTCATGATTATCAGCAGCAGCACTTCTTTTCCTGGCCTTGTTCCAGAGACTGTCACCAACACAGTGAACTGAGGAATGTAAGTTGTATTGCGGCACCAATAACTTTTTATGTGCCAAATTTTTCCGGATATTAGAATTAATGAACTTTCAACATGACACCACATCACCACCAATACTGTGACTGGTAGCTGATTTTTCCTACAGGCAATATCCCCGATGGAATATTACATCATTAATCTTGTAAATGTGCCAGGCCATTGGTTTAAAATTCCAGTGGTGTTGGATGGCTTGTCCAAAAATCATTAAGTAGAGGACGATAGTTCAAACATATGTGTCACAAGATGATGAAGGTTTAGGTGATGGATTGTGGGATTTATGCTGGAGATTGTATAATACATGTACCTGACACTCAGCACATCAGTGCCAAATATGGGGTAAAAAACCCACGAGCATGACTTTTCATCATGTAAGCCGCAACTGATCACATAGGATGCAACAGAAAACTGCAGATAAGAAGCCAGTGAAGTGAATTTGTCACTGACCGTTGGTAGGTAATCACCGTTCTCAGCGTCAAAGGACATGTAAGACTTAATCACATAGGAGAAGCCAAGTATCAACCTGCTACCAGGATTTCACGTCATGCAACAGGTACATTGTACCAAATGGCGGTCTACGTAGGAAAACCCGTCGGATGTCGCGGTTGAGGAAAGTGTTAATGGCCTTGGTGAACCCGCACATTTCAACAGCTGAAATGTACATGTACTACCAAACAGGTAAACAATAGCAGATCAATGGACAGGCAATCTGACAGCCCTTGTTGATCACTCAGCGACTTCCGATGGGTTTTTCTTAGACTCCCACACAAATGCTCTCAATGGCCAATGTGAAACATCTTTTGATTTTTGGAACGTCAACTGCTACAAAGTTTGTCATGAAATTCATGAAAATGAATTGAGTCATTCTTAGGTCAACAGCACAGCACAGCAGGCGATATCGCAAGCGAACTGATGACCAGCGAACAAAATCGGCTGTTGACGCCAGGTGTAAGTTGGACAACAGCACAGCACAGCAGGCGATATCGCAAGCGAACTGATGACCAGCAAACAAAATCGGCTGTTGATGCCAGGTGTGTGTTGGACAGCAATGCATGGGATCTGCTTGCCAGCGATGACTGCCGCACATCAAACAATATGTGTGGCGGTCAAGGAAAACCTGTCGGAAGTTGCTGAGTGATCAACAAAGGTTGTTAGATTGCCTGTCCATTGATCTGCTACTGTTCACCTGCTACATTTCAGCTGTTGAAATGTGGGGGTTCACCAAGGCCATTAACACTTTCCTCAAACGCGACATCCGACAGGTTTTCCTAGACCGCCTCACATATAATGCCAAAAGCAATGTCGCCTGGTGTGGGGATGGTGGCTGGTGAAAAGATCAATGGTGATTGCTTGTGATATCGCCAGGTGTGCTAACCTTTGCTTCGAACAAAACACACTCAAATACCATCCATCCATTTGTACACAAGGGATAAGAAACTGAGCACCCATAAATGGATCCCATTTAGTACGCCTATCATAAAACTGACCACTCTTTCAACATATAAGCTAGCTGAAGCCGACAATACTACTGGGAACTGTAGTCCATTTCCCAATCTGTCTGCAGAGCATACCTAACTGTACACCATCGCAGACGAAATGTTAAAGGAAGTACTGTCAACTTAGATTGGAATTAATGACATTTCCATAGTAGAACATCCATAAAAACACCCAAGCTCCCCAGATAATTGCACTGGAGGAGCTAAGTTCCTGAACATGATGCGTAATATTGGTAATTTGATTGATAGCTGAGGTGATTGACAGACTGGTGACTGGCCAGTCACATTCAGGAAGACGCAACAAGTCAGATGATTTAGTTGGAAAAAACGCTTCTTTTGAGAGTCACACAGCGCAGAAAGAAACCCCACCACCTGTTATGTGAGATGATTGATAAGGATGTTGATTGGCACCTGGAGACTCGTCAGTCACGTTTGACTGCTGGATGAGGTAACGTCTAGTCGACCATCTACGTGTACTGGTCGATTTTTTGTGGTTCTTGTTCGACAACAAGGCAAAATGGAATTTCCAAACCTTATTCAATTAATCTCAACAACTGGGACAAGAGACTGTTTGGTTTAAAACTGCTTCAATTCCAGACATTGTGTCATTATGACATCATCATGACATCACATAGCTGTACAAGACACTACGCTTCATTCCGCATCCAACTGGTGCGAGGTTTTGGCCAACATCTCCACAACGGCTGGTATGTCAAATTTGACATACCATACATCAATCGATTTGTCTTTTTTGCCGCTACAGGCATCATCACTGTCATTTTCCCTATAAATGTGACAGAAAAAAGTTCTTTCCCCAATCACAGTTCATTTTGAAATGCCGCAATGCACTGCGCACGTGTAAACTGCACTGAACACCATGGCGAAATGAAGTGGGTTTTGGGAAAGGGATCCGTTATGTCGGCCTTACGCGAAGAATGAAGATACCGACAAGAAACATACCGACAAGAAAGTCAAGTCAATTAATGTACATGTATGGTATGTCAAATCTGACCCAGCCGTTGCGGAGATATCAACTGAAAACCTCGCTCCAATCAGATGTGGAATGAAGTGTAGTGCATTATGTACGTGACGCCATGGCAGCATCACAACGTCACGGACCTGTAAATTGGTCTGTGGTGGAGAAATGGTTAAAATGTATCTGATATGGCACCCATAACAGTCAGTTTTCACAAACGCCCGGATAGGCCAATGATTCACTTCTTGTTGGAGTAGGAATCCTTGGTAAACTTTGTCGAACTGGCTCACTCACCATTGATGATTGATCAACAGTTACTAAATCTAGTAAATCAAGGGCATAACCTTCGGAAATCAATCAAAAGCAAAGTAAAATCAAACAATATTGAAGATACCATAACAATCTATCACTGAATAATGGCCCATTCCAGCTAGAAATGCGCTATCAGAACTTCATCAATCAAAGATACGGGCAAATTTCAGTCTTCCTGGTTGCATACCAATGGGTTGCCATCTAATGGCTTGCTCCAGTGACCCAAAGACGCATCGGGAAATTCCTCAATATAAGAGGATTAGATATGGGAATTTTTGATGATGACTCAATCAGAATGAAAGAGCTTATTTGGTACGACGTCAACTCGCTGATGATAAAAGTATGTTCGCCTATCCATGAATTTCTGCAAAGAAGATGAGAAAATCCGTAGGAGAAATGTCAGACGTAAGTGGTATACCTCCTACGAAGCCTCACCTTAGTAAGAAGAGACCAAGCTGTAACGTACTCTGCAGTTTATTTGAAGCGTTCATGCCCATTTCGCTTTCTCTCAATTCGCCATTTCCCATTTTGCCTTCAAAAAGTACACGTATTCATTTCACGTTGTCCCAATTCGCCATTTCCCATGTTACCCGTAATTTTCGGGCTATAAGGCGCGGCTTTTTTCGTGAAGAAGGGTATAAAATTGGGGGTGCGCCTTATCTGCAGATAGTCCGAAAATTTGATCAGAAGTGTCACAACAAGCTAACTACATGTAGCTTGTCAAAACAAGCTAAATAATCATACAACCAGGTCAGTTTGACGCATAACAACGCAGACTGACCAGCCAGTACATTGTATGTGTGTAATGTGTGCACTGAAGCATTGCTGTGGTTCACCTGGTGACTGCGTCTTATAGGGCAGTGCGTCTTATGTATGGATTTCATCAAGGGTTAGGGTGAAATTTGGGGGTGCGCCTTATAGTCAGGTGCGCCCTATAGTCGCGAAAATACGGTACCTTTTCTAACCCTGCCTTATCCCATCTTGCCTCTGTCTTGACATTTGAACTGCGAAAAGGCCAGATCAGAGAAGATGAAATGGGAAAAGGCAGAATGGGCAGACACCAAGATTGTGTTGGACAACGAACAGAAAATCCTCCTTTGGCCTAATGGTCAGATGTCCTGCCAAGTGAAGAAGTGTCAGTAATATGGCTGGCAGTGTCAACTCGAAGATTGAGGAGCACACCTCCTTAAATTGCCTGCGACACTGTCAGTCTGGAATTAGCCCTTATGATGGAAGATTACCCATCAGACGGCTAATCTTACTGCATAACTATTGGTAATGAGGGAAAGAGACACTTAGAAGTCTGATATGATCATGTGACACCACCACAATCGACTAGAACGACTTTTCACTTTGACCTGCGTACGAGGAAGGATTTAACACCTCCTGAGTACCGGTACCTTAAGGACCACTGTATTGCCACTTTTTCTCGACAGCTGGTGCCACCGCGCCACGCTCCAACCCAGGGACCAACTACGTTGTTGGCTAATTGACCCGATTTACTACATAATTTTGTGATGCATCAATCGGCAATCAAATACCGGTAAGGCATTTGAGATCCAATACCATGCTCCTTTAAGTTCTTCATTCAGAGTGACACCGGGCTATTAGTGGCTTAAAGGCGCGGCTCTAAAGTGGGAGTTTTGCATTGAACCCCTTAATACAGCTACTATATGGTACGGCTTAACCTGCCGGCCATGGAGGATTTCTTTATGGCCTAATGGTTAGTGTGTTGGCCTCGGCGCTAGAATTTAACCTCTTCACAGTCACTCCCGAACATATTTGTCGGAATGCCCATGTTCCTTAATGGTCACTCCCAAATATGTGCAGGTAGAGTGTACGCCATTTCCATGCCTGTTTGCGAGGTTTTATTTTAATTTAAGCTGAACAAACCTTGTCCCCACGCATACTTTACAACTCACGCTGTACATTTACACTACTTTCGTTCTGCCTGTAGCGTGTATGAGGTTCTGAACTTAGCAGCAGCTGGATGTCTCAATGACAACATGGCGGCCGAGGCCAATGAATCGCGATTTTCTCTGTTTGAAAAAGATACTGGCGGGGACTTTTTCCAGAATAAAAGCTTCTGGCGGGGACTTTTTCTCAAATAGATTGGACTCTCTTTGGCCAAATCGAGAGAATATGGAGAGTTGTTTGTGTCATTTATCTCAGCAAAACTCAAAAGGAAACCAACAAAGGTAAATTGCCAATAGATGATTCTCGAATTAGCATGATCAGTGCACTTCCACCGAAATTTCAACCAGAACCTCGATCTGAAACCAGGTGACGTGACGCAATCCATGATTCAGCTATGGTTGACGTCTTCAAGTCACTATCGTGGTTGTCTGCGTCAAGCCATTCAGTTTCAGACTGAGGTTATGGTTGAGATTTCGGGAAAGTGCGCAGATCTTTTTCGTTTCTGTCAATTTGGGATTCTTCTATTGTGAGTCAACTCGGCTGAGAAAACTCTCACGCAGTGTTTCTGCCAGGAAATTTTTTAAGGGGAGGGATAGAGAGAAAATCTGACAGAATTCTAGGTCAAAAACACAAATCCCCCTGTCCCCCTCTGGCGGAAACACTGCATCACGTGGTGAAGAAGTTGTGATACTCAACAAAGGACAGAGTAGAGACAACCAAAACATCCAACAAGGTCAACAACCTGCTACCTTTCAAACATTATCACAACTAACGAAGGAAGAATCCTGTGACCCCAGAGGGTTAGGGATCAACAACTTCACTAAGAATAAGCAAAGTATCGTGACATTAAACTACAGACAACTGTACTAGACCCTTGACAAACTTACGCTGAAACGCACCCAAGATTAGACACCTACAGCTCTGACTGACTCGCTTAATCAAATTTTCAAGAAGCCCGAACAACCTTCAATTAAATCAAATCAGTTTGTTGACGTGACTAGTACCAAATTGTCAGGCTCAATCATGGACGTTTTCAACCAATTTTCATGGAGGACGACTGAGTGTCCGCCAACCAGGACAAATATGACCAAGAAAAGCTGAATTATGACCAAAACAAGGTGCAATGGGGAAAAGCTGCGAACTAACGTCACGACGTGGCGCTGGGAGCGGTTGTACCAAAGTCTCTTTTTTCTAACGTTATTTCCATTTATTTCTGGCGTGAAAATAAACCATTTGTGTCGGTCGCCCGACAGTAAAACTTACATAATCGTGTAGCAGATGAAATTTTCTTTTAATCTCATTCCTTTTTTCTTAAAATGAAGAGATCCGATGGCGATAAAAGCAACATCTTTTGTGTCATTTTTCCTGTAGAAAAATGTACAGGTAATTTTTTCATGACGCAACGTCAACACCTAAGATGACGTCAATGACGTCGTTTCGGTACAACCGCTTGCAGCGCTGACTTCTCGGGGTAAACCGCCGGGCGGGTTCCCCATCCCTTGAATTACATCAGTTATTTCAGACCAGATTGCATTACGATGAGCAAAAGGGTCACAGATCGCCGCAAAGTGCCGGTAAGTGTCTTCCACGGTCTGTAACCTTTGTTTTGTAAAAAAACGTCCACCAAGCGCTGCCGTCTTGCAATCACATGACACAAATCATCAGACCTGATTTTATTACTTATGCCTCATCAGGCAATGTCAACTTTTTCTATAAGAGGCAATCAGCTGAATGTATAATGGGAGAGTCCCCGTATTCCAGAGTGACGCTTCGTAGGACGTTGCGACATTTCTGAACAAGTAGGTTGTAGTAGGATATTAGGGAGGTTTCAGAAGCACCCGGTTAGGCCATACGACAACGTTTATCTATTGTTTGGGTATACCCACACAATAGATAAACGTCGTCGTAGGGCCTAACGGGGCGCTTCCGAAACCTCCCTATTAGCGAGGTTTAGCACCTTTCCGACTCCGACTTCAACTACGAGAATTGCTGCCTGCTATGGACATCCTTGATAAAAACGATTTGATAGACGTTTTCAATTCGTCAAACACCATAAATTGAAGGCAGAAAAATTTGGCCTTATAAATCAGAAGTGTGGATAATAATGAATATATTGAATCCTAGTCATTACGGCTTGAAACACGACTAATTTGCGATTTATGTGCACTTCCGATTACGAGTCTAAATTATTCTGCCACAAAGTTATTATGGCATTTTACGGTTTGCAAACGTCTATCAAATCGTTTTTATCAAGGATGTCTACAGCGGACTGCAATTCATTCTGGTTGTTGGAGTCGGAAAGGTGCTAAATCTCGTTATTTCTGAACAAGTAGGTTGTAGTAGGACGTTGTGACACACCGAAACGAGTAGGTAGTACATGTACTTTTTCCTATTCAAAGCCCAAAATAGCTCAGGCAGAGGATAGGTCACTCTCAAACGCCCGTCAAACATATTTTTCTGTGAGAACATGACACGCCTGATGAGACTAATGGCCACCTTCGCCTCATCTTTGATCTTCTCTGGAGCACTCGTCATTTCTCCCTACAGCACACGGCGGGATTAACACCAGTCAGTCGGTATTAATATCACGTTTTCTCCCTTTGGGATTTACTTCAGGATATTCCTCTAAGGTAGATAAGATATGATGTACGTCAAACGTTAAATCCTATTCACATTCCTACTTCCGCCAGACACTGGACGAACTCAATGAGATGCATTAGGGTTACTAATGTAGCTCTGTTTTCAATGATGAGGCTACAAAAGTGACAAAATTCTGTGTTATGCTACAGTACCGCATTTTCGCGACTATAGGGCGCACCTGACTATAAGGCGCACCCCCTAATTTCACCCTTAACCCTTGACGAAATCCATACATAAGACGCACCTCCCTATAAGACGCAGTCATCAGGTGAACACCAGCAATGTTATGCATCAAACTGACCTGGTTGTATGATTAATTAACTTGTTGTGACAAGCTAATTAGCTTGTTGTGACACTTCCTGATCAAATTTTCGGACTATCTGCAGATAAGGCGCACCCCCCTATAAGGCAAACCCCCAATTTTAGACACTTCTTCATGAAAAAAAGCCGCGCCTTATAGTCCGAAAAATACGGTAGTCTACGCAGATCAGGCACAGATTCAGGAGAGGCCCACCCGGCCCACCCCCCTATTTTTCGGTGACCAACGTTGGAAAAATTGACCTTTTTCAATGTGCAACAGAATTGCCTTGTAATTTGTCCCTCAGATGCAGGGAAATCGCACCAACGGCCTTCTAGAGAGCCCCAGACCCTCGCCGTGGCTTCGCGACTTTGGCGCTCGCCTTCATCGGTCCGCTGGTGGCCTTCTTTGCCCCCTTTACCAGAATCCTTGATCCACCCCTGTCGACAACTGCTGACAGATTCCTATACGAAGACAAAGTACCAGGATACCTTTGAATCCACCCCGGGTCGCTCGCTTATCTATTTTTGGTCATATTGAATATCATCCCTGGCTCTTTTCACGTCCACTGCACAGGACAGTAAGCCATGGTGCCTTGTACCTTGTTCCTTTGCAAAGGCAAGTAAAAGATCCCTGGCCTCCTCTGTTCTTAATGACCCGTAATTTAGAATGCTCCTCAACGTAAAGGAGTTCCTCAAGGCTACTGTTCTCAACAGAACAATAGCCATGAGGAACTCCTTTACATTGAGGAGCATTCTAAAATACGGGCCAATATATACCAGGACCAATAATAATGCTATGGCTTTGGTCCTAATGGAAACATGCAAATACAATACAATACAAAGAACCAATATTGTTGGGTCAAAAATTTGACCGAGTCGCGAGAGTCCATGAAAGTGGTGTGGCACGACCCAGAGAAGCCAATCGCGATCGGTTTCTGGGCCTCTTACAATCAGTAATTAATAACCATCACTGTAAGTGGACAGGAAGCAATCTGTCACTTAAGCTCAATTACCCATCTCAAGGTAGTGATTGTCTGAAGTGACCGTCAGTGACCGAGGCAGATGAAAGGCTATAGACAACCAAAAGTCAGCCAAGGGAAAAATGAGGAACTGGCGAACCACGTGACAGCAGTGACATACAAGTCAGTGTTGACACAAGAGGTGCTCCCGTCACGGTCAGCTGATAAACCGATTGCGGAGCGACGTAACAAGGGTGGATCCTGGATTTGGGAAAAGAAGGGGCGCCCTGTGCTAGAAACACTGAAATTTGCGCCCAATTCCAGAATTTCACGGTCTATTTTACAAATTTGTTGGCCAAAAGGGAGGCGCGCCCGGTGCGCCCCCTGATCCACGCCTGCGTAATGCCTCTCTGATATTAAAGGTCAGCATGACATCATTTCATTGCGTCATTCACAAAGCGTGATGTCAAACTTGACGTTGCCCATCACTCTGTCATACGCTAGTGTCTCTCATGTCAACACTGATTTGCTGCCTTTTGAAAAAGTTCCGCCGGTTCCTCATTATTTAGAGATCTTACTGAAAGATAACCGAGTCAGGATTTACACATGAAACTACCACTATTGTCAGCAGATAAAGAAACATGTCAAGTTAGACTCAGCAAAGTTTTCATCTGATGTACCTTTGCCATTTCTCATCTCATTTCTTTTGTAACATTTCTTATCAAATTTCTTTTATGTTTCACAATTTCATGCTTTGCATTTGTGGCAAATGTGGCAGAAAACACCGTTTCCTTTATTTTGCCCACAACCATCCTGTTCTAAGTTGATCCATTGCGCACCTTTGATGAACTACAACACATGGCAGCCAATTTGTCAATAAATGTAAATGAGCTCAGCAATGCTATTGTTAGTCACAAATGGAAGAGCGAGATCAGACAAGCTCGGTAATCTCCGGCTTCAATATATCCTACATTCCCATTTAATTTACAGACACCAATCCATCAGCGACAATTCCCCATTGAAATATCAATGCTGCCACCTGGTATCATCATCACGAACTGAAAAGTTCAACCCACCACAAGTCATCGGGCAGACGACTAATGATGAGGACTCGTTTATACAAAACTTCTGTTCAAGTGTCACTCCTCTAAAAGCGCTCCCTGCCTTTTTTTCAGAACAGCTAAAGCATTTCTGTACGACAGAGGCCCTAACCTTGTCCTGTTTCAGTTCACCCTGCCGTTTTCTCAGCTTATTTCCCAAACCCTGCCCTTTCAAATTTCTGGAAGAAACACTAATCTCTATCTATCGTATACACAAATATTTCCGCGTATATACAGAGGTACATGTATTATGAATATGCCAGACTTTTACAATATTCAGAAACTAGTGCATCAACCAGGCAATAACATCCACAAGTTTTATTTGATTACATGTATCTGCAATCAGGAGAAAGTTATGAGTACTGGGTCATCAGGAATCAAGAAACTACGTGTATCTGAAAACGAATAGAGAATTGTGATGTTATGTACAGTTGGGAGAGAAATATTTAGTACAAATGAATGGAAGCACTGTTAGTTGTATTCTCAGGAAAAGTTTGATGTGATCATGTGATCATGTCTGTGGAATGCCCAGCCAAGCACATCATGGAGTCGATTCTGTCTTAATGCTCACATCCTAGCTTTGGTGGGGGCGTGGTGCTCTGAACCGGGAGACTTGGATTTTGGTGCTATGGACAAGCCACTGTTGTACAGGAAGTTTTACCAAGGAAATTAAAATGGAAGTGATATGCAATACAGATATGATACTACACGATATTTACGAAAGAAATAGCCAGAAAGACATCATTATGATCACCGACAGCATGTATCACAACAGAACAGATGGACTATTTTAATACGATATGAGGAATTATGTAATACTTTGGACAGAAATATTGTGTTGAAGAATGGCACGATGAGGAAAAACACTACGTGACAATATCACTATCAGCAAAAGGGGCTCCTCAATTGATGAAAACGAACAGCCCCTTTAAGGATCAAATCAGGGAAGAGAATCCCAAACATTATTCAGCAAAACAATTGAACACCACATACATGTACTTTATCTTGCCCTGACAAATGTCCCAGTTGCTCCTACCCTCGCTCCATCCAGGGAGTGCACTGTAGTCAAAGGTTAAAGTGGCCGTAGGCCTTGATATGCCACGACGGACATAACATTAAATGACCAACACTTAAAAAATGAAAATGTTTCTTACCTCAAATGAGTATGAAGACAACTGTGTTCCTGTCTTCTCCTCACTGCCGTACACTTCAAGTTCGTCCAGGTCATCGATGGCTGACACGTCTGATGCTGCAAGTGAGAAATTGAAAGCACTGATGAATTTTCTTGTCAGCCAGACCTCATGAGTTTACTAAGTGAGTCAAATTTCTGGGGCATTCCGATGTTAGTGCTTTGAAATGGTTCATAATCGTAAGTTGACAATGCACAGCTTGAACCGATCTTTGATTTTAAACTTACCCATCCAGTCGCCCATGTTATCCAACCTTGTTTTCTTCTTTGGGGGACCATCCTGAAGAGACAAAAGATTTTTTTTTTAAGTTAAAGTTTGGGTTTATAGTCTGATACCAACACCAGTAGAGGTGTCATCCGACTTTACACTTTAACCCCAGTCTATCCTGAAACCTTTCAGTAGAACTCAGATGAGCTGCTCATTCAGCACTACAATCTGAGCATTTCCGACCGGTACCCATTTATACACCTGGGTGGAGAGAGGCCAGTGAGGCAAAAAGACTTGCCCAAAGTCTCACGCCCAGTGGGATTCGAACCCGGGACCCTCTGACCGCTAGTCGGACACCCGAACCACTACACCACCGTGGCCCCGCAAGATCCAGTGTACAAGGCATCTTTGACTAGAACTATGGTACTTGACTATATGGCACAGTTGAAACATCGACATCTGGCACCTGTGAGTTACTGGGCAGGCGCAGATCCAATTAGGGGGCACGCCCCCTTTTGGCCAACAAATCTGTAAAATCGAACGTGAAATTCTTGAATTTGGAGCAAATCTTTGAAATTCACCGCAGATTTCAATGTCTAGTAGCACAGGGTGCCCCTCATTTCCCAAAACCTGGATCAGCCCCTGCTGGGCTGTTTCAGCATGAATAAACCAATGAACCCACCTGTGTCTTCCTTACAACAGCGCCTTCCAGATCAGGAAGGTTGACAGGTGGCGCAGTCTTCTCTGTATACTTCAAAAGAAGTGAATTTCCAAGTCTAGAGCCCAGGAAGAGATAGCCTTCATCACATTGACATATCTGAAAGACAATAGACCATGTTAGAGTCTGTACACTTTTGAAATCCCTGGTGCCAACACAGAAGCACCTGTAGCAGAGAACCCCAGAAAAGCTTAGAGTACCACTTATCATTAACAGCATCTCTGCTATACCTTTTCTGGGAAGGGATTTTATAGAGCAAACCAATGGTTAGTGGCAGTGTAAAGTGTTGGAGCAAGCTGTAAACCTGAATACTACTACAAAAGAACTCAAAAATTTTATATTCAACTGTTACATCAGCACCAGTTAAACTTTCAGCACAATATCTACAATACCTATTCTACTTACACAAGTAGTCAGCACACTGGCCGCAGCTTTGTCGAAGTTGAAATTCCTAACGCTTCTCATCCCATCAACCAGGAGGGTCAAGATGTACCTTATGGAGTAATCAATGAGGAAAGTAAGCTAAAGTGATGATGACTCAATCCAATTGTCAAAATTTATTCACGGAACAACTTGCAGGTCTAAAGCACAGAAGTACAGTCCCCCTCGCTATTACCAACCCTTCGGGGTCTAAGAGTTAAGTTTGTACTAACGCGGAGTTCATAATAGCGATGATTTACATACATGTCATGCAAGTTTGGGAGCCAGACGTTGGGTTCGTAATATCCGAGAGTTCATAAAATCGAGGTTCGTAAGAGTGAGGGTGCACTGTACTGATAAATGTTTTGACAATACTTACAGTTCACCACCTTTCAAAGACAGGCAAAGTGTATCATACCCCAGGAAACAAGCATGAGCTCCATCCAGAGATATCTTTGCTCCTTCTTGTGCTTCTACAGGTAAGAAAATATGGTGGAGTTATTGAAAGTAAGTTCTTGAGACAAATGATGTACAGAAGTTGAAGCACGTGTACTTTATAAGGAATTAGGGTGGCAGAGTGGTTCAGCATCGGACGACGAGTCCCAGCCAAGTTGCCACTCTGTATTCTCAATAGGAGCTGTCAGTGAGTTGACCCAGTTGATCGCGCACCATCACGTGGATTTTCCCGTGTATTGGGCCGGTAGAACTTTGCTGCCATCTTTTGGCAATACGCGTGGCTGACTGCTCTACTGGCCTGAAAGGATCAAGTGATCCACTACATGAGCTGCTTCTTGAGTTCCCCAGAGATGTTTCTGGACAGACTGGGGTAATGATGTGAAATCCCTTTGACACTACTGAGTTACCAGTACAGTGGAAAGCGCTATATAGAAGCTTCATATCATTATTACTCTTCATACTTACTGAGTGGAAAGGTTGTACTGACGTCAGCCAAACTGTTCAGTGACACTCCCATGGGTGGGAAACTCTGGTTGAGATACAGGCAAGAGTTGGAGGCAAAGATCAAGACACCTCCTGAAATAAGATCACGAATCAGTTCCTTATCAGCATAATGAGGTTATCACCATTTCTCCACGGAAAGATGTCACTGTGACCGTATCAGGCCTTTTCATTGTCTTCAGGACATCATCTCCTTGGCAAAACAATGTGTGAGCATGAAGCCACAACGTCACGGTAGTGTGATCGTTGACGTTCCTCACAACGTCACAGTGGAAAAGGTGATACGGTTGCAGCACATTTCAATGATAGAAAAAGAATGGCTACAACCCCAATCATACATTTATGTTATAAGTTGTAGAGAGCACAAAATAACTAGACCACTTGCCCCTCCACAGGTGGGACAGACACCTCGACCAGCCAAAGGCTACAGCTTCAAGACATCTGGAGCAGTTACGATAAAGGTAGATGTTGCATATTTTTATACTTACCAATTGGTTTTGGCACAGCCTGTACTTGCAGACAATCGTATGGAAGATGACCAAGTGACCAGATAACAGGGTGTACCTTCTCTTGGATATTGAGGGAGATGGCAACTATGCTACAGGTATCTTGTCGAACAGCAATACGCCTGCAAAATGATAAGATCATAAGCAATCACCAAAGAGTTTAAGATTAATGACACATACCTCCGATTCTTCGAGAGCCCATATTTGTGACCCGGCACGACAAAATGAGTCGGAATGCGTACATACACAATGTAAGAAGACCCAACAAGTTCAAGGTGACACCAACGGTTCGCTGATTTCAGGATTGTCTGCTCATTGTGAAATTTGACTTCGTCGATTTCTGTGGTTGCTGTCTGATTCCACCTTCAGTCTTCTTCTGTGCGACTTCTGACTCATTTTGCTGTGCCGGGTCACATTTGTCCAACGCTGAAGCGGCAACAGGGAACTTGCAGAGTCATCAACAGCATTTCCAAGAATAGATATAACTGAAAACTTACCCTGACCATGTCCTGAGGGGTTCACACAGGATAAGGAGAGTCGGCTCAAAGTACCCATGAAGGAATTGGAAGTCGATGATATTGGCAACCTTTTCGTCCAAGTGCTTTAGATCAATGGTGTAGGAGGCAAGGACAGGTGACTTACTGCAAATGAAGAAAGTGGAATTTTTTTGTAAAGAGCACTTATAACATGTGGGATTTTTAGAGAACTGGAGTAAAATCAGGACATCTGTAAAATCCGCATTCACTTTTTCAGTGCCCAGATTTCTGGCTTTTTACCACATAAAATGCATTTGAGATTGTGGAGACATCTGGTGTTGGCTGCCGGAACTAAAATGACCTAAAAATAGATCATACATGCACGATTTTGTTTCAGTAAATTATTTTTTATCTTCTTATAGGTGTTAGAGAAGAAAAATCATTTCATACCCTACTCCAACTTTGCCATCATCATCAACAAACCCCTCTCGACGGAACGGTAGAACAACAAGGTGGCTACCATAAATCAACATAACGGCACAGCGGTTGTCGGGATCGACGCGAACTTGAGGGAGATTGACGTGCTGGCAATATCCTTTCTGTAAATAAGTCATACTTTGTCAGAATAATTTTAATTGTATGCTCTAATGCAGGATGATGGAAAACCTGTGGAAGTTCCAGATCATCTACCATTCCAGTCTTTTTTTGAGGAGCTGGATAGCCGAGTGGTTATCACATTCACTTAGCAAGCAGCAGGTCCGAGTTCGAATCCGGGCCATATGGGATAATATTCCTAGCTCTTCACCTCTGTACTTTTTGAGTCCAGATTCCATACATGTACATGTACTTACAACAAATTCCTCCTCAAAATAGTGAAGAGATGACGTCTTCAGATCGTGAGTGCCAGGATCATATTCAACAAGGGCAAGCTAAAATGGGGAAGGAAACATGATGTTTTCTTACAGAATTTGAAAAGTCATCAAACTATGCTAGCACGTAGAATTACTCTTCCTTCTTACTGTTTAATGCATCTGTAGCCCACTTAGGCCTTGTTTCGATTCAAGGCAAATGGACAACTCATTGTCAAAGGGTTAAGTGGAAAGTTCTTTTCCATGGACACCACAGAACAAACCTTTGCATCCTTGAAGCTCATCAGAATAGCATCTCTTGATGTTCCTGCCAATCTGACTGACTGCATAGATGAAATATTTCCAAACAGGGAATATGTGCCCACGCATTCCAACTTGGATTTTTTGGCCTTCTCTGATGTTCCAGCTTCATTTTTCTTGACAGTTCCCTTCGAAAAAAATATATCTTGTCAATATACATGTATTTGTCCTAACCACATTTTTCTTAGTGCATGAAGTGTGATGAGCATGAATGAATACAATATTGAAAATCAAAGCCTAAAGGAGGGTTTAAACGGTTCAACATCTGTTGAAAGGTGTTGAATGTTGAAAGCTGTTGAATGTTGTTGAAAGCTGTTGAACCGTCTAAACCCCCTTTCAACACGGTCTTTCAACAGCTTTCAACATGTTGCCAGAAATAGGAACATGAAGCTATTTTGGCAACTTGTTGAATCATGTAACCCCCCTTAACAAGAATTCAAGGAAAACTCGTGAGATGGTGTTTCACTCACCTCTTTTTCAATGTTGAGTCGATAGACAGACAGCTGTGTAGCCCCAGCAACAACCAAGTTTCTATCCTTAGTGGAATAAAAGTTGCAGTAGAGACTGTGCTCTATACCCGTTGGTGGGTGGATCTGTTTGCAGATCCCGTACATAGCTGTGGAAGAATCAGTTCAATTCAAGAATCCTGAAAAAACAATGGGTGCAGGCAGTCTTGTGAATATTAAATTTATGGGTTTGTAGAGATGGCAAATGATGAAATACCCATCCCATCCAAATGCCCAAAGGGAAGCCTAGGCCTCCTCTATGGCTGCTATGCTAAGAACATGATGATGACCACCTCACCTGCACATTGGCCTACATGTAGGCCTAGGCCTAGGCCTAGCTAAATAGCCTACCGTACAACTACAACTACAAGCCAGTTCCGAATTTCGAGGTGAAGTTCGTTCCCGTAATATAGGGCCTACAGCAACAAACTTCACCTCCAAATTCGGAAACTGGCCAGTGTGAGATGGCAGGAATCGGGGCACTGCTCAGCTGCCACAACTGGTGCTATCATTGATAGTATCAATAAGTATAGGCCTATAAATATAAAGGTTCACTACCAGTGGTAATAATGCATCCATATAGGCTACTGAACATGATGCTGAAGCAGCTAGGCCTAGCCTAGGCCTAGGCTAATTTAGCTGGAGCAGTCTATGGTCAACATCCCTCCGTCCATGGAGGTATAAAATAAGATTTTATACCTCCATGCTCCGTCCATCCGGTGATAGGCCAACAAAATCAAAAGCGTGTACCAAGACTGCGTGATGCGAGCAATTTGCGTGAGCTGTGGTGAGGATATTGTAGGCTAGGCCTACACATGATCAGATGATATTCATGACCATGACTTCACTTCAGAAAGAATTTGAATTTGAATGAGAAGTGAAGTGCAGCATGAGGCCACATTTTAGCCAACCTAGTGGACCTAACTGCACAGAGAATCTGCATGTACATGTTAAATTGCATGAATATAACACAGACAAAACGACTTGTTACTAACGGGGCAGAAAAACACCGAAATTACTTTGCAAAACGCCACAAAAAGAATCAATTCAGCCGGCGACGCAGACCACTTCTTTCATTCCGCCATGCTGCTTGGGGGTTTCCCAGATTTACGTATCGAAGGCGGGGAATACCGTACAACTTCTTTTCAAAATAAGAAACATTGCACCTGTAATCATTTTCAACAATTAAAATTACCACCTTAATAATTGGGTTATCATCCAGAATCATGTGATAATTGAAATTTTCTTTATTTTCGCAATCGTAATAAACTTGTATCGCGTATATTGAATCCAAAGTTCCGACACTACATTGGTTCTAATCGTTGCCGCTCCACTCCTACGGCGCTACTGTCTGTTCCGCGAGTGGGCGTGGCCGACCGGCAAGAGGGCCCTGTCTATTCTGAGTGTGTGGTCCACATAGGCAGGCCCAGTGGAGGCCAAAATTGTATTCGAATACGACATTACCGTACAAAGTCTGGTTTCCATTTTTCACTCCAATAATGGGAAAAGGTGCACTGCTCTGAGGAAAATAAAATTGTTTCATTTATTTAGGCCTGCCCTAGTATTTAGGCCTAATAGGCCTACATTATTAGAATTTCAACCAATGTTTATTTTATTTTCTTATTGACACTACTTCTACACATGTTTTTCACTTAGATTTTCTAATTTTCTATTCTATTTATAATAAAACATGTGCCAGCGTTCAAATAATTTTGGCCCGAGCCAGGGGTAGGGTGGTCCAAATGACCCCCGTTCAGAAAAAAAGTATGTGAATTTGACCGTGGAAATCCCCGAGCTGAAAAACGTCTAAAAGGACCCTATACAGGCATCATCATAGGAATTTTGATACATATAATACTCCCAGCGATTTCGCGTAATTTGCAACAACTCCTCCGAAACTGCACTGCCGAACGACGAGGCGCTCGTGCCGACGGAGGTTCGCCGATGCTGCGATTACGATGAGGCATGTGATGAAGTGACGTATTCATATGAGCCTAATAGCCAGCTGCTTATAGGGTCCCTTTAAAAATGACCCGCCTCCCCCCTCAGGGGTCAACCATACCGCATGCTCGTTCCAATTTTCTCGGGAAAAGGGGGAAATGACCATGAAATCCGTCCGATATGCGGGACATACTAGTAATGGTGTGGTAGCAGTGGTTGTTTTGGAGATCATTTTTTGCGGCAAAATGGCTAACCATCCCTACCACACTCGTGCAACTTTATCGGTGAGGCAAGCCTGGCGGTGACGGGGTACAAGGTGACTTCAGGGGTGACAGTCGCCTTCATGGCCCCACCCATTCACTTCCTCCAACAACCCCGGCCCGATGCCACCAAAACCTGATCGACATCATTTACTCCTTGGAGGTAAAATGACAGTACTTACGCAGGCGCGGATCCAGAGAGGAGCGCACCGGGCGCGCGCCTCCCCTTTTGGCCAACAAATCTGTAAAATCGACCGTGAAATTCTGGAATTGTGCGCAAATTTCAATGTTCCTAGCACAGGACGCCCCCTCTTTTCCCAATCCTGGATCCGCCCCTGCTTACGCGGGTTGGTAGGCCACCAAGCACAGGCGCGGATCCAAGGGGGGGCGCATGGGGGCGCGCCCCCCCCCCCTTTTTGGGCCGACCGAAAAAAAAAATTTTCACGAATATTGCCGACAACTACTTTATACGCTTGTCAAACATAGGATACACAAGTTCTTACCACATGTAAGCCATATGCGCCCAGAACAGAACATACTCTATAAGATTCAAACTCGAACCAAATCCGGCAGGAAAACCATAAGCGGGAAACCGTTAACATGCATTATCATTCCAATGACGTGATTCTCGGGCTGCCGCTATGTGACTCCTAGTCCCCAACAGCCCAAGTCCACACTTACATGGCTAGAGTGTCCAATTTTGCTCTCAAATGCCGGGAAATGGCGTAAAAGCACTCTTATTAAGGTAGTTTTAGCAAGCTTACGTTTTACATTTACGATTGGCTGGTGATATTTACCCGGCAGCCGGGTACGCAGTGGTGAAAAAACGTCTTGTTTGCCCGGCCGCCGGTTACGCACTGAGGAAAATATGTCTTGCTTGCCCGGCTGCCGTTTACGCAATGAGGAAATCCGTCTTGCTTACCCGGCTGCCGGTCATGGAGTGACAGCTTTTGTCGTTATTTTAACGGCAGTTGCCGGGTAAAGAACGCATAAAATTTCCCTTCGGTAACCGGCTGCGGGTCAATATTAACATGGAACGTAAAACTGGCGCATGTGGCTTGCCGGGTGTAAAAGTAATAATATTCCTTATCATGGCATTAGTTACTTATTCGTTAGACATATTCTGGCTGACTTTGGGAATCTGAGGGGAAATTAAGGATATGTTCCTCGCAAACAGATTTTCGGTAAATAAAAAGGACCCGATAGTACTGATTTGAAGTGTCTCATTAGGATCTGCCAATGAAATCTTTGTCCCAGATAAATGGTATATAAATCACCGCTGGATGATTAATAGGCCTAGCTGGATAATTTCTTGCTGATTTTCGACGTGGTAAGAGACTTGTACCGTGCGGGGTACCGTGCAACTTATTCCGTGCGGGGAACACACGCTGACGGGAACATTCGAAAAGTGCGCAACGGACTGGTTCTACGCCCCACCACCAGGTGCTCTTATATTGATTGGACCGGAGCCCAGTCGAGTCACTTTCTTTCTTTCACGCACTCGGAGTCGCAATAGAAAGATGGCAGCTTCAGACCTCCTCTCCCAGATTGTGATCCTCATTGCCATTGGATTATCTCCGGTGAGTGTTGTCCAATTTCCCCTTACCGGTTTACATTTATTGATAATTAGTGTTTCTGTCGTCTTCGTCATGTTTCAATGGAATTTTGGCGCCAAAAGGATTGCTTTCCCGCCCTGAGATTAGAAGAAGCCGGCGCCGGTGAAAGTGATTTAGATCTGTCGGTCGGCTTGAAAGTTCAGAGGGCCGCGCTGCTAGGACCATAAAGACTGAGGGTAAAACCCGAAGGACTGCAGCCTTATCATACTAGGCTTTGGCCTCCCCTGTCAGTAACATTTTAGGGCGGCAAAAGGATGAAGCCGATATCAGGACTTGTTACAGACAGTAGAATCCCGGAGTAGAATTTTAAGGAATAGAAGGTTTGGTCCTTGGATTGGATAGGACTTTTTACCCTCGGTTTTAGTCCCCTCAACCTTTAATACTGATGGCCACCAGTAGTGCATGGGGATGCTTTTGACCCCAGCGACAAGTCGAATCCAGCCGGCAGACCAGAGTAGACTAGAGTAGGCCTACATTTTGGTTGCTGATGCTATCACTTTGCATACGTGGCATCTTTTCTTAACACTCTCTCGTTGGATTGGGTGCAGTTTTGGTGAGGACTAGAGTTGTTCACCTGGGACCGTCAACGTTGTCAGGCACTAGGCTACCGAAAATTGCTACTTCATTGTGTTGTGAGGCATATGCAATGTAGGCCTACAGAGTTTTAGTTGACATCTTGGCTTTAAGTACCAAGTTCATTGCATATTTTGGCCTCTCCCCACAATGGAGCTCATAGTAACTCATCAATTTCATCCCATCATCCCATGGTTCTTGACCAGGGGACGGACCATGCCAAGATGCTAAAATAAAAAACGCAGTGGATATATACCCGACCGTCGGTTCCCCAAGTTCATAAAATTTTCTTGCGGACCCGACTGAAACTTCAACCAGTCGGGTCTCCAATTCATGGAATTTCCTTGTGGAACCGACTGAAATCTCAATCAGTCGTGTCTCCAGTTAAGCATGGCGCACACGAGCGATTTTTTGAGCGATTTTCTAGGCGACTACAGGAGCGACTGAACATATTTTTAGTTTCTTTAGTTTTTTTTTGACTCGTTTGCCACAAATGCTTCACTTGGAGATCAGTGATGTCGCGGATGACATAACTGATCGACATCAAAGGTAATTATCGCATGCGACCTAGTCGCATCGGTAGTCGCCCCCATTTTAGTCGCTCGTGTGCGCCATGCTTTATGAAAATTCTTCTTGGGGAGCCGACGAGATTTAGGCCTTGGCCTACCCGACGGAAGTTCTCAGTCAGGAAACTCTAATGATTCCCCAAAATGAACGCATAGGTCCCAGCAGCCTAGTGGTTGGCGTGCGAGGCTATCAAACTGGAGACCACGGGTTCGAATCCCGTCACGACAGCAACTTTTTCTATGAATTTTTTTGTAGTTTTATTTTTTCTTGTCGATTTGATCAATATCGACCCGCGTGACTGTCAGAAAATGGTGAACAAAACCTTGCGTTCTTGAGCCGAAATGATGAAAAAAATTTAGGCCCCTAGACCTCTGAAAGTAAAAGGAGAATATGGGGACAATGTCAAGAAAAAAATTAAAAGTGACCATTCCGATTATCATTTTAGGCCTTTGCAGTGCGCACTGTTGAAGTTTATACGGTGCAGAAAAATTTACATCAAGGTCTACGAAGAAAAAAATCATTCTGCACGCATACGACCGTCGGGGCCGCAAGAAATTCTCTGTAGTGGGGAAACGATGGTCGGGTCTCGAAGCTGATAATTTGGGCTTGCAGCCACGACGGGTCGGGGCTCGAAGATATTAAATTAGGCTTGCAGATACGACCGTCGGGGCCGCAAGAAAAGCTCTGTACTGGGGACACGACGGTCGGGTCTGCAAGACAACATATTTACTTGCGGAAACGACCGTCGTTTCTGCAAGACGAAATTCATTACCTGCGGGACCGACCGTCGGGTAAATATCCCCAGCCAATAAAAAATGACCTTTCTCTTCAGACCATGTGAAGCTTAATAGCTTATCATAATAAATCTCCTTGCCTTGCCTGCTTGCAACAGTAGCTATGTTCCTTGGTATAATTGAGACACTGCCTTGAGAAACCGATAAACAGGAAAATTTCTAGCAGGAGAGGGAATAAATAGCTGCGCAATAAGATAAAAAAATTCCTATGGGGTTAAAATCTTGACAATATATTTTCCTTGTTCACAGTGTAATTAACCATATTGACCTACTTGAATCTTACAATGCCTTACACGTTACAGGAAGTTACAGGAAGCTGTGCGTGGTTGTCTGGGTCATCTGAGGAAATTTCAACGTGGCACTTGAGTCCATTGCTGAATAGTGAACGTGGCAAGATGGCATTCTTGGGGATTCTATGTTGTTGCTGAGTCACTGATATCTACGGTGGCCCATAAGGGACATTTAGTTTTTATTTTATATTTTTATTTTTTTTCTGCTTTTCTCCGCGGAATAAACTTTTCTCTGCGGAAATAATGTTTTCTCCACGGAAATAATGTTTTCTCCGCGGAAATAAACTTTTCTCCACGGAAATAACTTTACTCCGCGGAGAAAACTTTTCTCCGCGGAATTAAACTTTTCTCCGCGGAAATAATGTTTTCTCTGCGGAAATAATGTTTTCTCCGCGGAAATAATGTTTTCTCCGCGGAAATAAACTTTTCTCCGCGGAAATAACTTTATTCCGCGGAGAAAACTTTTCTCCTCGGAATTAAACTTTTCTCCGCGGAAATAATGTTTTCTCCACGGAGAAAACATTATTTCCGCGGAAATAATGTTTTCTCCACGGAGAAAACATTATTTCCGCGGAGAAAACATTATTTCCGCGGAGAAAAGTTTAATTCCACGGAGAAAAGTTTTCTCCGCCGGAAATAAAGTTATTTCCGCGGAGAAAAATTTATTTATGCAGAGAAAACATTATTTCCGCGGAGAAAACATTATTTCCGCGGAGAAAACATTATTTCCACGGAGAAAAAATTATTCCGCGGAGAAAAGTAGGAAAAAAATAAAAATAAAAAATAAAAACTAAATGTCCCTTATGGACCACCGTAGATATCAACCAGCTGATGTATTGGCCAGTCTCTGGGGATGCATCCAGTGGGCCTAACTGTTTCATAGGTTATTATTAACTGACCATGCAGACACCTACCCTGGGGCCATTTAGGCACAGAATTTTCAGGGAAATGACAAAAAAGTGTTATCAAATGTTGTGCAGTGAAATTGATGAACATTTCTAACAGGAGGACACCTCTCCTTTAAGGACACCAAAGTTCTGTCCCTAACAAGTTTTCTGTTCAATTTGACCTCTGTAATCAGGACACTTCTCGTTTGGACAACACTCATCAGTTCTGAAGGTTAAAGGGACCATAGGCCAATGGCAGCTAGCTATTAGGCTCATATCAGTGTGGTCATTTCATCACAGGTGGCGTTAGCAACTGACAGTGACTCAAACTGAATGTTGATGCCGATGTACTTGCAATACGTACCAGAGTTCAGTGTTCTAGCCAGAACTTTTTCCAAACAGGGTGGGATGACTGCATTTACCTATGATTTTAAGGTCCTGTATTTTCAAACAGGGTGGGAGTCAGTGAAATTCAAACAGGGTGGTGTAATAGAAAATGCATTGCAATTTACATTTTTAAACAGGGTGGTAAAAATTTGAACAGGGTGGTAAAATGACCTCTGAATTTTGAACACGGGGTGGTACTGCCCTGTGAAACTGGCCTGGCTAGAACACTGGAGTTAGATTCTCATGCCAACAAATTGGTAATGACCACAACAAAATGCCTTTGAGGAGAATGCCTGTATGTAGGATCCCTTTAACAGAGAGGTACCACTTTATTTTCAGGCAGCCAGCGATGATGGTCTAAAAGCAATAGTCACTCAGAAAGTCTACTTTGATGTTAGTCTAGGAGGGGAACCATTGGGCCGGATAGTTTTTGGACTTTTTGGTGATCTTGCCCCCAAAACAGTTCAAAACTTTCAAGCCATTGCAGCAGGAACACATGGGATGACCTACAAAGGCAGCACATTCCACCGTATTATAAAGGAGTTTATGATCCAAGGTAAATTTTCCACACAGGAACATGTAACTTATAAAATCATTGCCTGCTAAAAGAAGATAAGTGATTCTATCTCACCCATCAATCTAGGTCAGTGGTTTTTCTGCACAAGATAAGTGATTTTATGTAAAAAAGTAGAACTCGCAATGTTGAAAGCATGTTTTTCAATATTTTATGGCTTTTGCTTTGTTGGATCTCTGTCAAGCTGTTGAGAAGTTCGGAAGACCGACCTGTAGTAAAGTTTCTGTGCAATTAAAGGGACCCAAAAGTCAGCTGGCTATTAGGCTCATATCAGTGTGGTCACTTCATCACAGGTGGCGCTAGCTAGCAGGGGACAACTAATGATTTTGGTTCAAATGTTGATGTTTAGTGTATTTTGCTTGCAATATATGACCCTCCACCCAAAAAAAACTGTCGTAAGTCGCTCTGAGGTTGGCAAGTTGGGACAAATTATCTGTCAATTTCAGTATTGTCTGTCTGTTGCACTGTGTTGTGAAGTTTGAGTGATCATATGTCTTCCTTTATCTCCTGGTACCATCTCAGTATGACTAGGCTCATTTTCCAAGTGACTTTGGACTGGTTTCGTAGTGGAGGGTCATATATGTCAGAGCAAAATGCCTGGGAGGCTGCCTGCAGGGTCCTTTTAAGTTCAGGCAAAAGTGACCAACAACTTCTAAAATCAAACTGAACTGTCTTTCAGGTGGGGACTTTATGAATCACGACGGTACTGGGTCGAAGAGCATCTTTGGAAAAACCTTTAAAGATGAACCATTTATCCTCGGCCACTATGGTCCTGGATGGTTAAGCATGGCTAATTCAGGTAAAATATGGGTTTGTAACTGCACATGTAGTTCTATCTTATCCTTCTAGGTGGTGATGTAGTCAGCTATGATGGAATGGGTTCAAAAAGCATTTTTGAACAAAACTTCTTTAAAGATGAGCCATTTACGCTGGCGCATTATGGTCCAGGATGGCTGAGCATGGCCAATGCAGGTAAAGAATCTTTACGCTGATGTCAGGTCAATTTTGCGACGGCACGAAACAGGCGGTGACTGACTTCACTACGTCTGAGCCACGCCCACGCAGAGTATAAAATCAGTTGACGATGTGGTGTGACATGACTGCAGTTGCGTCTCAGCAGCGACGATCGACATGAGTCGCCGATTCAAAAGAACAAGTTGCACGAGTTGAACATGTTCAACTTCTGTGCGACAACGAATCATGAATCCGTTTGCAGCTGACCTGACTTGAGATACGATTCCTTGCATGTGAATGCACCTGTTCCACGACGAGCACACATTTCCACTTTTGCGACCTGACCATGATTTCTTCACTTGATGCCGTCTGTTCCATCGTGGCGCAGGCAATCGTAGACGTGCGTCCTGACATCAGCATTTAAGACTGAGTCTCTTGGCTCAGACCCATGCAAAAAACTACAATATGGGGATGGATGGATGCTGGTAGCCTGTTGGGTACGTCCATGATAATGGGGATGCTGAGATGGTTACCAGCCAGGCATCTTCTAAACTCCCTACACAGTTGTGTGCTGCGCCCCCTTCGGTTTACCCGCTCTCCACAACTGTTTCACTTCATAGAAGTCGCAACGTTTGGTCAACAGATGGCGTCAGGGCCTGGCGCGAGTTTTATACCTATCAGCACGCTGCTTTCAGGACTCTTTGGCCCGTTGGCAATGGATGTTCTTGTGCTACCATGGCTACTACTAGATCACATGGTTCGCTCAGCCAATGAAAAAGTGTCTCAGGCAGCTTGGTTACGGGTTGCTCGGCACTCTCATTGGTCGACTCGCTCAGCACCATCTGTTGACCAAATGCAGCTAACTTTAAGAAGTGAAGCAGTTGTGGAGAGCGGGTAAACTGAAGGGGGCGCGGTACACGTCACAACTGAGTAGGGAGTTTAGGCATCTTCAGGTCGTGGAAGGAAAACTGATGATGACAAAGACATACAAGGAAGATTCTTCTTATTTCTAGGTCCCGACACCAACGGGAGCCAGTTCTTCATCACAACAGTTGCCACACCCTGGTTGGATGGCGGACACGTCGTATTCGGCAAAGTTCTGGAAGGAATGGACGTAGTGAAGAAGATTGAGTGGACACCAACTGATGAGAAGGACAAGCCATTCAAAAGTGTTCTTATTGAAGATTGTGGCGTGATCGTGGTGAACGAACCATTTGAGGTCTCGAAGGATGGAGTGGCGGAATAGATTTGAAACATGAAGTCAAGAGAGGGCTGGTTATTTTGGAAACTCTGATTCTCCAGAAATATCAAGCATTTTGTCAAGTTGCTTTGAAATTGAAAGTAGGCCAACAGGGTGTGCAGAAATTTTGGTTACAGTTAATTTCAAAATATGACGTTCCTCAGATTTGCATAATGAACCATATGAATTTCAAATTTACAGAAAATGTTGGCTTTTGTATCAAAACGTTGGCTTTTATATCAAAAACATGAACTGGTATACGACAGTATGTATTAATCATGTTAATGGGTGCCATATCAAAGAGCTGAATCTGCCTTGTTGAAAGTATTCTGCTGCCGTGCATAAACTTTGTCTTCCAATGGCTTAGTTAACTTTATGTGACCCACTCCAGCAAAAATAGGCACTTGTTGTCTCTGCAGGTTGACAATAGTAGTGGACAGCAGTGATAGTAGGGAGGTTTCGCAAGCGCCCGGTTAGGCCATACGACGACGTTTATCTATTGTTTGGGTATACCCACACAGTAGATAAACGTCGTCTTAGGGCCTAACTGGGCGCTTGCGAAACCTCCCTAATATTTGAGTAAACTGATGACCAATGTGATGACCACTTGTGACAAGTGCCAGCTTTTGCTGGAGCCAGTCACATATAGGATGGGATAACTAGAGCTAGTCACATATGGGATTCTAACTAGTCTTAATTGCAGACGATCAAAGTCATTGATTATGTGTCAATTTCAGCTAAAAATTTGATTGATTGATTGATTGGTATGTACGTACTGACGCATTGTAGAAAATTAGATCTGTTGATTCAAACACGGCAGTTGACTTTTGATAAAATTATAATACTCAGAAGTTGTCTAGGTGCTTGTTTATATCGTTTCTGTTGAACAGTTATTATTTTATGTGTTTTATAAAATGCATTTTTAATAATGGTTTTTGTACAGGATTTTGGAATAAACTTAGAAGTTTGTCTCATCAAAATAGACTTTGCTTGTTTTGGTGAAACCATATACAGCTTATCACATCATCTACTTGGTGATAGATTTAGCAAGGTCATGGTCAAGATTTTACAGTATAGAGTACAATAGACGATATCAGTCCAAAAGAGCGCAGCACCTGACGGTAACTACAGCGTCACGACGTCCCGTACTCATTCCATGACATCTTGACTTGAGACGACGTCATGATCGCTGAAACAAGTGGAGGTTTTTCGAGTCACGTCACAGTGTTCAGAATGGGGCACAGGACGCTGAAGACGCAGCTAGCTACCGTGAGGTGCTGCGCTCTATTGGAGTGATAGAGTCTATTGACCTACTTTTATCCACGTACCTCCACGGTTCAATTCATTGCATATGGTATGGGTACGTCGCGTGTCTTCTGCGTGACGTCCGCACACCACAGGCAAATGACATTGCGACTTCACTACATGCCTTCCACGTTGGCACGTGCCATCTGTGGAAGATACGTGGATGTATTCGCAAGACGCTACATGTGGTACGCGGCGCGTAAGGTAGGTCAGTTGTGCAGAGTACAGTACCACTCATTGCCAGCTCGATCTTCTGAATTCATGACTGCCAAAATCAACATTTGATTTGGAGCACAGGGTGTTATTTCAGGTTCAAAGTCAGTGGTGGGTGAAGGTCAAAGGTTACAGAGGAGCTCGTTGGTGTAGTGGTTCAGGTCTCCGATGAGCAGTCAGAGGGTCCCGGGTTCGAATCCCGCTGGGCGTGAGACTTTGGGCAAGTCTCTGCCTCACTGGCCTCTCTCAACCCAGGTGTATAAATGGGTACCGGTCGGAAATGCTCGATTGTAGCACTGAATGAGCAGCTCACCTGAGTTCTACTGAAAGGTTTCAGGACAGACTGGGGTGGTTAAAGTGTAAAGTCGGATGAGAACCTCTACCGTAGTTGATATCAGACTATAAACCCAAACTTTAACTTTTTTACATTGCTATGCCTGCCTTCTAACATTGTTCTCCATATTACTGTGAAAAGAAGAAAGACAACATGTGTACAATAATCAGTTTATTAACAAACAGCCAACTGCTGATGTAGGGGACTAACAGGAGTTGAAGGAATCTGAAATAATTACAATAATTACACTTATTAACACATTGAGCCCCTGAAAATGCCAACGCGGATGCCATGGTTCCACTGTTCAGTGCCTCGAAGAGAGTTATGACAATGCAAGGGGCTAAGATTCCCCTTTAGACGTCATCACTGAGCGCTGTATTTCTGAAAGGGTGTATACGTACGCTAATCTTGGTAAGATTCACATGTCCTTCACTATTCAAATTTCACAAATAAGCAGAGACATAAAGTCTCCATTCACCTTTCACAGCAAAAGTAAAATCTGACAAGAGATACTAACTTCATAAGAGGGAATTTAAATTTTCCAAGAATAGAATGGAGGGAAAATCCCTTCAACTAGTCTACCATACATCTACAGTCCCTCTCTGAGAGAGCACAACTATATTTACAGTATTAACACCATCACCCTGATGGCATATGCCTGGCACAGTTAGGGTTAGACGGCGTTTTAATTGAAATATTCAATAATGATTGTCATAACTGCTGTAATACTAGTTCTGTATTTGCTTTTTAGCAAATTCAGCACTCCTCAGTTGTGAAAATCCCAGACGATCCTCTTCTATGACAAACTGCCAATGCAAGGGTAAGTATCATCAAAAATTTCAAGGGCGTAGCTAGCCGGGGTTGGGGCAAAAAGGGACAAATCAAATTTTTCCTCTAAAAGGTCATTTTACCTCTTCGAGCCAAGTTATATTGTGGTGTCAGATGTCGGGAAAATGCATCTGAGCGGATGTAGATATTCAATTTTTTTCTGGGGGAGGACCCCCAGACCTCCCTCCGACTTCGCCCTCCAGAGACTCAATCAGTAGACTATCACTCCAATAGAGCGCAGCACCTGACGGGTAGCTAGCGAGGCCTTCAGTGTCACGACGTCCAGTGCCCCATTCTGAACGCCATGACGTCACTCGAAAAACCTCCACTTGTTTCAGCGATCATGACGTCGTCTCAAGTCAAGATGTCATGGAATGAGTACGGGACGTCGTGACGCTGTAGTTACCCGTCAGGTGCTGCGATCTTTTGGAATGATATTGTCTATTTTGCCCCCTCAATTTTGCCCCCTTGGCCATAAAAGTTAGCTATGCCCCTGAATTTATAAGGTGAGCAATATGAATTTTTAGTATCATAAAGGCCTACATGCAACATTTTTAATGCCCCTTCTGTGAGGAATGCATACACAGATTTTCTTACCCTTGCTCCCCTACAATGAAAATGTCATCAATTGATACTTATGTGGCAGTTTCGTCTTGTCTTGTAGATAGCCACGTTACTACAACATTTACCTCAACATATCTGTATGTCTTGCCAATGGAAAAGAAAATGTTAGACTGGTTCCCGTCTTTGCCGCTCCAATCCTGTTCATAAGGGACACACTCCGCGTGAGCTACTGCGAAAGTAATGTATAAGGCCAGCCCTGCATACCACGATCTATAAATACTACACAGTGCACCTGCATGGCCTATATTCCTGTCCGCAGTGAAGTACTGCTGACTGCGGACAGGATTTTGCAGTAGCTCACGCGGAGTGTGTCCCTTATGTGTGGAATGAGGGCCACGGGATGGAGTGGCAAAGATAGGAACAGGGGCAAATCCATGATTTTGGAATAAAGAGGGGCGCACTGTGCTAGAAACATTGAAATCTGCGGTGAATTTCGATGATTTCCTCCAAATTTCAGAATTTCACGGTCAATTCTACAGATTTGTTGGCTGAAAGGAGGGCGCCCCCTGGATCCGCACCTGGGAACAGTCTAAGAAAATGTCTCTCAAAAATGCCTTCATGAATTGCTTTCTTCATCCTCTAGCGACCATATATACAATTAACCTAACACACCATGGAACTTAAATTAGAGTAACCTGAAGCAATATTCTTCAATATTCTTAAATATTGGAGTTGAGGACTGTGAGCTCTACCTTGGCTCATTACTGGCTCGTTAGACAATACTGGGCAATTTATATGAAATATCGTAGGCCTCCACCCCCCACATATAATAGTGCTTTCTGAATTTGTCATGCCCTGTCCAAAACCCGTGACCAAGAGATAACTCACATGAGATTCTAATGAACTATTGACGCCTCAAGAGATTTTCACTTAAAACTCAAATGTACACTATAAACATTAACGATTATAAACCATTTCACTGCCTATGACCAGCTTGTGTGTATGCCCAGCGCATACACACACCTCATAAACCTTGTTTTCTGATAGATACACAGTCAGTGGTACCTAAGCTTATGGACACCAATAGGAGCAGTCAGCCACGCGTATTGCCAAAAGATGGCAGCAAAGTTCTAGCGGACCAATACACAGGAAAATCCACGTGATTGGTGCTCGATCAAGAATGAATGGGTCAGCTTTATGCATTGGATTGGGCCGTAGTGACACCTATTGGTCAACTCACCGACAGCTCCTATTACCGTATTGGTATGGGTTAGTTGGTGTCTCCAAGGAAAGATGGCAGCAGTGGGTCTACAGCGGTACTGGGAAATGGAAATGGGTAGATGCAGCGAAAGGGTTTAGGCCCTCAAAAACAGGCTCGCTTTTTATTCCATGTTACAACTGATCAGTTACACTGACAAGAATTGTAGAAATCCAAGGCCTTAGAAATTTGTAAAACGTACAGAACCATGAAAAGAGAATTCATCTTCCAAAACGTTGCAATGAAAATTTAGGATCTCAATGTAGTAAACACCCTCCTTTCTAAAGAAATGTTTTTTTTATCCTTTTAGTAACACCTATTACTATCTATAACAGATTAATTCATTAATTAATCAAAGAGGAAAGCATCATTTCCTGACCCAATCAAGACATAAAATAAGGGTTTACAAAACATTCATTTTCATCAAATCAACTGACTGTACAATGAGATATATTATGTCCACATCCGGCTACATAATATACAATAGATTACTATGGTAGTATTTTATGTACAAATGACTGCAGAAATAAAAAGTACCAAAGTCTAGCTTTGCTATGGATATAATTGATAGTATTAGATTGTAACATGTACGTTAGCCACAATTCACTTTGACTGATTATCGAAAGGACATGTAATCGCCAAAATGGGAGTACACCCATCACTACAAGTGTCCAGACTTGCCAGATTTTGACTGTATGTTCAGATATCAGATATCCGGTAGCAGGCAGCCTGCTACTTTTGGACACTTGTACTTCTCAACCACTATGCGAGTCCATCACTAAACTTTGTCGTAGGCCTAACTGGGTTGTTGTGAAAACTCACTCACGTCATGATAACTTGACATGTGCTAGAGTGTACACAGAAATGACACTTGGTTCAAGGAAGATCCATTTCGTCCTTTATTTGATGAAAATCTTTTTGGGGGAGGGGCAGGGAATGGACATACCGGCACCCATTCTCTCCATTCCTTTCCATAATCAGCCAAAGTGTCAAGGCTCTAATTACCCGTGTTATAGTGGAGCACCATATAATGATTGTTTTGCGTAGTCTATTTGCATCTGTTGCAGACAATAATGCCGTGAACATCACAGCAAATTCACCATCTTTCGACATCAGAACTGAGACACATCATCTCCCATCGAATTACCAACTGCACTTTTCAAACATCCATCCTTTTAATTAACTACGTTCTGTATTAAATGCAACAAAATATTGTCCTGTGCCTTCTGAGCACCTTCTCTTATCTATTTCTGCCAAATTCCGAGGGCCTCAGAATTTGAGGCTTTTTACGATACTTAAATTATGCACCAATATTTTGTGACTAACTTAGTATTTTTCAGGCCCCAGGCCAATAGTCCTTCTCAAAATAAAATAAGGCATGCAGTTGCATTGAACCAGATATCCTCAAACGCATTCCATTTTAGAGAGGGTCCATGTAAGTCAATGTAAAGTCCGGCAACATCTAACTTCAACCCAATGGAATGCGGAAGTCATAATGTGGCAGAGCTTTTGCAGTTTTTATTCATACCTGTTGACCATTGTGGTCGTTCCCCGATTGTTGTGTGATTAAAGGTCCGTGGAAAATCCAACTGTCAATTTCCTAACTTCCGCATTCCATTGGGTCAAAGTTAGATGTTGCCAGACTATACCAAGGACTTCATATGAATTGGCCTTCACATGGGACACCCTGTAGAATAGACACATGTACATTCTTATGCAATTTCACTTGAAAACAGCATCATGACGTCACTTCTGGCATACTAAACCTTTGGCGTTCTGCGTCACGATGTGCTGTTTCGGTATACCAGAAATCGGCACTGAAGTAGTTAAAGCCCCTCTGTATTAAATTTTACGGTCTTTTTCAAAGTGTTAGGAGAGTGCAAGTAGAGGTCTCCAAAATGCTTGCCTCATACGTACTTCAAAAAATCAAGGCCTAGTTTTCCGCACACGCTGAAAAATTGCAGGCAGATCTCTAATGTATTCAGATAAAGCATAGTACATTTTACACTACACTAACGTCGGAGGACATAAGCACTTTCTGAATTCAATAGACTGTTCTTGAATTGAAGTACCGGTAAATGGCAGCGCACATCCACTGAAATCTCAACAAGAACCTCGGTCTGAAACTGAATGAAGTAACGCAGTCAACCCCACGACAGTGACGTCGAAGACGTTGCGTCAGACTCGACCATTGCTGAATCATGGATGGCATCACGTCAGCTGGTTTCAGATCGAGGTTCTGGTTGAGATTTCGGCGGAGGTGCGCAAATCTGTGAATTTGAGAATCGTCTATACAGTGTGGCTTTAAGGATTACTGTAAATCAACAATGAGCTCGTCATGTCTCATGATAATGATGATAGTGGTGATGATGGTGGTGCTCATGAACATGATGGTGCTCATGGCGCTGTACAATCACAGATTCGTTGACACAGGTCGTGCTTAGTGCGTCTTTTGCCCCCCAGAGGTCCTCCCGTTCTAACCACTCGGCCACTTGTGCCATCGCCATGCTTCGATCTTTCTCCCGATTCCTGTGCCGCCGACTATGGTGCGGCGAGCTCATCTCGTGAACATGCGGAGGTAAACTAACAGGTCGTAATTTCGGAGCTTTCGGCGTAGATGCGGATTTATGAGTCCTTGACCTTGAAGGCTCTTGTGGGTCATGTGACCTTGAACGTCCATGCTCGTGATTTTCCTCTAAAATTGTCAAATATCGTTCCACGGGCATATTTTTATCTTGTTGACCTGGAGCGGTACCCGTGTCATGTGACCGTGATCGATGCTTCTCTTTATGATGCCGCGTCCTATTAGAATCAACCTTGTCCCCATTACAGCTTAAAACAGCTGCGGGAGCAGACGCACTATGCATTTGTGTATTGTTATTTTCAATTCCAGCCAAATCGAGGTAATAATTCCGTCGGTCTTGACTCTCCTGCGCGGGGGGAGGTGGGGGAGCTGTGTCGTGGTTTTTCCGCCGATGATGTCGATGACGAGGAGGGTCTTCAGAACTTCCACGATTGTCACTGCAGTGTCTCCTGAAAGAAGTATGACAAAAAAATTCACTTTGGAAGTTTTTCATGATTTTAATCAAGAAATACTGGCATGAATGTAATTTTCCCCCAGAATGGAGGGTCAGGGGCCTTGGCGATCAAATTGAGCTGATCATATTGAAACTGTGGGACCTCCCTTAGCAAACACCTCTGCCATGAGGACACCTCTCTATTAACGACACAAAGTTCAGTCTGAAACAGGTCACTTCTCTTCATTTTGACCTCTCTTAATATCAGGACACCTCTCAATTAAGCCAACACCAATAGACCATTCTCAAATATTGACGTCAACGACAAAGATCTGCACACGTCCGCCAAAATCTCAACCACAAGCCCGATCTGAAGCTGAATGACTTGACAAAAACAACCCCACGACAGTGACTTCGATCACGTTCGTCACAGTCGACCATTCATGGATGGCATCACGTCACCTGCTTTCAGATCGAGGTTGTGGTTGCGATTTCAGCGGAAGTGTGCAGATCTGCTAATTCGAGAATCGTCTATCAGTTCCAAAGGCGTCCTTAATAGAGAGGTTCCACTATGGTAATCACACAATTGCTCACCTTAAATTCGACCGATGTCGCTCCATTATATCTGTTATTTGTTTATGTTCTGCCGCACTTAAACGTTTCTTTTTCGCCGAGTCCTCCACTGGGGACAAATTATTTAATTTAATGGACGTTTCCGTCATTGCTTCAACTTTCGTCGTATCTGGTGCCACTGTCAAACGTAGACGCAGTGTTTTCGTCCCTGTTGGTAATCGTATGGAAGACCCCACTGCATCGTAAAGTGACCGCATTAAACTTGCAAGATCCTGAAAATATATACGATTAAATGACTATGTCTGAATGTTCTTAGAGCAATAGATTGAAGGTGTCTCACAGCAAACATTTTGTCCAAGCCAGTAGTTTACACATCACATCCAAGATGGCAGCACNCAATTCCAGCCAAATCGAGGTAATAATTCCGTCGGTCTTGACTCTCCTGTGCGGGGGGAGGTGGGGGAGCTGTGTCGTGGTTTTTCCGCCGATGATGTCGATGACGAGGAGGGTCTTCAGAACTTCCACGATTGTCACTGCAGTGTCTCCTGAAAGAAGTATGACAAAAAAAGTTCACTTTGGAAGTTTTCGACAATTTTCATAAAGAAATATTGGCATGATTATGGCTTTTCCCCAAGAACATAGGGTCAGGAGCCATGGCGATCACCAACAACTTGAGCTGATCTTATTGACAGTGAGGGACCTCCCTTAGCAAACACCTCTGCCAAGAGGACACCTCTCTATTAAGGACACAAACTTCTGTTTGAAATAGGTCACTCCTCTTCATTTTGACCTCTGTTATCAGGATACCTCTCAATGAGGTCATCGCCACTTCTCCACGGAAAGATGTCGCTGCGACCGTATCAGGCCTTTTCATTGTCTTCAGGATGTCATCTCCGTGGCAATACGAGGTGCGAGCCTGAAGCCACAATGTCACGGTAGTGTGACGTTGACGTTCCGTACAACGTCACAGTGGAAAAGTTCATACGGTCGCAGCGCCACCCCGATGATAGAAACAGAATGGCTACACCCCCACTGAGGCCAACACCAAAAGACCATTCTCAAATTGACGTAAACGACAAAGATCAGCGTGAGCGCACTTTTGCCAAAATCTCAACCACAACCTCGGTCTGAAGCTGAATGACCTGACACAGACAACCCCACGACAGTGACTTCGATCACGTTCGTCACAGTCGACCATTCATGGATGGCATCACGTCACCTGCTTTCAGATCGAGGTTGTGGTTGCGATTTCAGCGGAAGTGCGCAGATCTGCTAATTCGAGAATCGTCTATGATCAGTTCCAAAGGTGTCTTTAATAGAGAGGTTCCACTATGGTAATCACGCAGCTGCTCACCTTAAATTCGACCGATGTCGCTCCATTATATCTGTTATTTGTTTATGTTCTGCCGCACTTAAACGTTTCTTTTTCGCCGAGTCCTCCACTGGGGACAAATTATTTAATTTAATGGACGTTTCCGTCATTGCCTCCACTTTTGTCGTATCTGGTGCTACTGTCAAACGTAGACGCAGTGTTTTCGTCCCTGTTGGTAATCGAATGGAAGACCCCACTGCATCGTAAAGTGACCGCATTAAACTTGCAAGATCCTGAAAATATATACGATTAAATGACTATGTCTGAATCTTCTTAGAGCAATAGATTGAAGGTGTCTCACAGCAAACATTTTGTCCAAGCCAGTAGTTTACACATCACATCCAAGATGGCAGCACCGATGACTTCAAGGCAGCTTGCATGCCAGGCTGAAACTACAGAGGAGCCCGGTGGTGTAGTGGTTCGGGTGTCCGACTAGCGGTCAGAGGGTCCCGGGTTCGAATCCCACTGGGCGTGAGACTTTGGGTGAGTCTCTTTGCCTCTCTAGCCTCTCTCCACCCAGGTGTATAAATGGGTACCGGTCGGAAATGCTCGATTGTAGCACTGAATGAGCAGCTCATCTGAGTTCTACTGAAAGGTTTCAGGACAGACTGGGGTTAAAGTGTAAAGTCGGATGAGAACCTCTACCGTAGTTGATATCAGACTATAAACCCAAACTTTAACTTTAACTTTTTTTTAACAATCACATTTGGCCATCCATGTAGGCCCTAATTGGATGGATTTATTAGATCAACAATTAGTCCTGTATTCATAACACTGTTCTAGCATTTATTGGTAATTTTCACCTACTTCTTTAGTTATCTTGCCTCGGCCATCAAAGTCATACAACGTAAACGACCACTCCTGCTTCTCTGAGCCTTCCACGGACACCCCGCATTCAAATTCCTGCAAAGATAAACGTCATTTTCACATCAGATAAACGGCCAAATGGGATAAATGTAGCATAGAATAACACTTGTTCTTTTTCAAGTGAATACCGTATGGGGTCAACTTGGCAACGAGGGACTTTTCGGTTTGTAGCTTAATGCACAAACTGTCCCATTCCTCCCACAGCAGGGCTTTGGTCTCGTTCCTCTTCATACACTCGAAGAGGAGCGAGGTAAATACCCCTGCTGTGGGAGGATGAAGCTATCCTGAACAATATTGTTCCATTCAATGGGGATCCTAGCTTGACAGAGGGCAGCACACCGAAACCCGGTCCTAATACAATGGACGCCTTTTGTGGGGGAAATTGATCAGGACCGGGATGTCAGTTTCACTTCAATAGTGTTAACTACTAGCGACACCTATTGAAAAAGTCGGCTATCACCCCCATAGGAAATCGACATGGGGCCATAGACAACCTGAATGATTTAGAACAATAGATTTCTGCACATCACAGCAACACCAAATCGTTCCCCAAGAAAGCACCAAGGCATAGCCTACCAGCAATCTGTCCTTCAGCAGTGGCGATGAATACCAAATAGTTCCTTTCAGACTGCAACAACCGAAATGGCCTGAACGAGCAAATGTTGCTAAAAAGAATCTAAGATGAACCAATCTTCGAAGGAAAACTGTAGTGTGCACTGGGCTATTAGGCTAAAAACAGTCTTACCAATCCCAACCTGGAGGAGACATACCAACAATACAGAATTACAAAGGATTAGGCAGTGTTGATAGACAGTTCAGCCAACCTTTTGTATTTTCAGACTAAGACAAAGAAGGTGCCAACAGCAGACGTCGGTGTTATTTCGTATCGTATTGAGATTAGGGCATGACCCTGAGGGAGGAAGATTATAGAAGAAATGACAGGAGCGAAGACAGATGTCGAAAGGCGATTATAAGGAACTTGGTCGGAAAATTTTAGCGGTTGTCAGAGAATGGGTATCAACAGGCTGGAGGTTGTGAAATAGACTCTATTCCTCCAAAAGAGCGCAGCACCTGACGGGACAGCGTCATGACGTCCCACACGTCATTTCTGAACGCATGACGTGACTCAAAAAAAAATCCGGTTGTTTCAGCGATCATGACGTCGTGAAACAATCTGATTTTTTTTCGTCTCGCCTCAAAACATCATGAATGACCTGCGGGACGTCTTGGACGCTGTCCCGTCAGGTGCTGCACTCTTTTAGAGGAATATCCTGTATTAACTCATCTGCACTCAGGTTTGATAAAAGACAGTGGGCCGTATTCTAGAAGCTTTGTTAACTCTAAAGACGCTGCTCCACTTGACAATTTTCTCACAGAAGTTGGCTCTCAATGGGCAACTCAACTGCGAGCAGTTGTTTGTGTCATTGGTACCCGCGTAAGCCGTAAGGAAACAAACAATGGTGAATTGCCCATTGTGAGCCAACTTCTGCGAGAAAACTGTCAAGTGGAGCAGTGCCTTTAGGTTTACCTTTAGCTATTTTGTTTGCAGGGCAAAATACAAAAGCTTAAAGTGAACCTTGGAGTTAAGGAGGCTCCTAGAATACAAGCCAGTATCTTCAGTCATGTTTTCTGATGGCTGGGGAAATAAATTGGAAGAAATTTGAAGAAACATTCTTCAGATGGTTCTCAGAAACAAACTTTCTTCAAGTATTTTTTAATCGACACAACAGGATGTGAGAAAACTTTGAGAAAAGATGCTGTGTCTGCTGGGTAGATGAGTTAAAGGGCATGATATTTGCCAGTGTTAAACCACTGAGAAGTTGGTGCAAGTCAGATTTCACATGAGTCAATAAAATCTGTCCTGTGCAGTCAACCATGGAAGGATTTTGAATCTGCTGGTGTCAAATTAATCGAGAGAGCTTGCTCTTCAAGTACATATGTATATTTTAGGGTAAATGCCAAAATTGTAAAAGATATTCACCATTTTGTAAGTTTAACATTTTTATTGAGCCACTCTGTAGTATGTTTTACTTCTATGATTTCTCTACCTGCATACATCATGATTAGTGCAGAAAAACCCTACAAAGTTGACGAGTACTTTCAATGAATAAGGTATTTATAGATACAGATTTTATCTGATTTCAAGCAAAGAAAACATACATTTAAAAGCTTTGAGAAAACGCGTGTACTGGGAATTGTTTTTTACCAATGCTCGTTTTCCGCAATTAGATTGCCATAAGTTAAGCAAATTGAATGAAGACAAATTAAGTTAGTGGTTTTGAAGTTCATCTACTCAACAGGGAGGCTACTGAGTCGGCGAGGATGAAAGGTGGAGAGAAACTAAGAGAGTTACATTTGCCATCTTCAAACAGAGACAAACAAGCTCTGACCAGACCACATCAGTGTTGAAATCACCGTGGTTTTTTCCCCAACAGTCTCTCCCAGTTAACGTGGAGACACACGATGCCTTTTTATACTGAGTCTGTTCAATCCGGTTTGAGGCCAATTCTCTTACCGGTCTTTTTTGTATCATGAAAAGGGAAGGATAGTACAGGTCGCATGGCTTTTTCTTGGTACAAATTCGCAGAAGTGGCCTCGATCCGGATCAAACTGACTTCATGTGAAGAGGGTCAGTCCTCAAAAAGTGGCGGACAAAAATCGGTAAATTACGATTTCATAATGTTGCCTACCAAGCAGCTGTACTGTACACATCACCAAATTGTCCTTGGTGCATTCACACTGCCAACTTGTGTTGTAAATTGACCGATGGATGGAGGAGGCCAGTGTAGCTGCCTTCACATGTCTCATCCAACTTCACATGATTACCGTTCTCAAATTGACGTAAACGACAAAGATCTGTGCGCACTTCTGCCGAAATCTCAACCACAACCTTGGTCAGAAACTGAATGACGTAACGCAGACAACCCCACGACAATGACGTCGAAGACGTTGCATCAGACTCGACCATTGCTGAATCAAAGATGGCATCACGTCAGCCGGTTTCAGATCGAGGTTCTGGTAGCGATTTCGGCAGACATGCACAGATCTGCGAATTCGAGAATCGTCCAACACTGAGTATCTGATATTGGTAAAATCTTAATTTTGGACTTGCTGACCATCACTTCAGCCGCTAAGGTCAAGGTCCAGTGGCCAAATTACCAGCAGCACCACGGACATCAATCAGTCATGCCTACATTCGTGACAGAGAACCAAGCCCTTTTCATAGTGCATCAAGCAAGGCCAGAAAAATAATACAGAATATGTGCCGTAATGGACAGGCACTGAGTAAAGAAGATCGCTTCAGGCTAAGGATGCCGCCATCATCTGTACATATCGTAGTACATTACGGACGCGGTTTCGTTTGAAACAATACATGAAATGGACATCGCGGTGGAGTGTCTTTCTGATGCATGCACGTTCTGTGACAACCCGAAGAAGGAAATTAAAAATCTTTTGTGAACGGACACCTTAGGGCTGGTAAACAAAGACCGTCATTGGCATTCGGGTAAACGTCTTTGAAATACGACAGAGGCTGAAGTGATGCATGCAGTATTCATATAGTACAAAGATATGGTCATGCTCATCCCTTAGCGAGCTAAGGAATTTAAAAATAAGCTCTTTGGGTTTACATCAGTTGGCGGGCTCAAGTCATTTTTTTATTCGCCTGGTTTTGCCTTAAAGTCAGGTGAAGGAGATTGGATTACTTTTGGTCGGTGTCTGATGTCGACGTTTGAATCTGTCTCATGTTGTAGAGGAATGACTATTTCATTCGCTTGGGATTTTAAGTTGATTTTTACAAACATGGGCAGGAATCAGGTAGCACAGAAAGGGATTGTTTTTTAGGTTTCCTAGTGCAGAGGATGACTTAGATCTATTCTGCTAAAAAATCCTTTAGTCTACATCTTTGTATTTAAATCACATGAGAAGGTACCAGGAATGGAATGAAATTTCTGAGGTGATGGCTAAGGATTGAAGATTGGCCAAGAACTCAAGAAAGATCAACCAATACACCGATTTCACATCTCGCACGATCGCAGCGCCGCTGGTAGAATTTCTGACGGCCACTTCCATTTTCAACCTCACTACCAGGAGTACGGGCAAAAATTTCCTGGATCGAGGTTGAATTGCTCGCATTGGTTCCAAATGCCGCCACCAGGGGATGGATCCCTGGCGACGGTATCGGGAACCAACACGTGTTTTTCAACCTCGATCTAAGAAATATTTGCCTTACTCCTGATAGTGAGGTTGAAAACGGAAGTGGCTGTCAGAAATTCTACCAGGGGCGCTGCGATCGTGCGAGATTTGAAATCGGTGTATAGGAGCAGTCAGCCCCGCTTACTGCCAAAAGATGGCAGCAAAGTTGTAGTCGAACAATACAAAAGAAAATTCTCCTGATTGGTGCTCAATCAAGCATGAATGGGTCCACTTTAGCATTGAACTGGACCGTAGTGACACCTATTGGTCAACTGACTGACAGCTCCTACTGTAATGTGCCTTTTTCTGTGCCTCTTTCAAAGTACAATTTCATCAATGAATCAAGTCTTGAAAATTTCGTCAGTGAATCAACCTTGAAAATTCCGTCGAATCACGCCTTGAAACCTGAGAATACCGGTACTGTGAATTTTCATGGGTATTCCATGCACAGAATTCCTTCAACAACTTCCAACTTCCCGATGATTCATGACTTAGCTCACTGGGCAGAAAGGTTGCACAGAGGCCAAGATTCGGTGGTCAATCATTTGATGAATTGGAAATCATCCTGACACTTGTAGTGTTGGCGCATGTTGTCATTTTCCTGGAATACAACTCCTGATGTTGAATTCTGACATGTTGTTGCTGAATTCTGTGGGGCCTGATCGCTGATGCATGGCAGCACACAGGTCAGCGATGTTTGAGCAGGCTATCAACATGGAGAGCAGTTCTGGTCAGTTGTATGAGATGGTAGCCAACACGATTTACACTACGGAATTTTCACCGTGCTCGGTACCGGTACAACTTTGCCAAATATAACAGGTCGAGCCAACTAACTTGTCCCGGTACCAAATGGCAGTGTAAGCTGGCCTGTCCCACCAGAATTTCAAAGCAGACTCGGTCCGGGTCGAGCTCAGCACGCTTCAACCAAGCTCGGGTAAAAACGGCGTATGATTTCACACAGGCCATAGTCTCGCTTGGCCAGACGCTACGGGCTCACCTCTTCGGTAAATCACACTCCGCGTCTGGCTCTTTTAGAGATTAACAGTCGTGAAGACCGCGTGGTGGCAGCACGGGTCCTTGGGTTTTCCCAACCTCGTTCGCTTTCTGACAATATAGCGAGTGGTCCAAGGTTGTCTGAGCGAACTATACCCCTGGGGACGAGGTTGGGTTTTCCTGGAAGTAATTTCCGCGGGAATTATGAGTGAGAAAGCTTGGTGATTGGCTGGAGTCCAGTGGAGTGCCATCTAGTGGTGGTACCGGCTTTTGAGCCCCAAAAGTGACAGTGTGTAGAGGAGATGGGGACGTCGGATACATACTGGGGCCGAGTGTACACAGGCCAGGGATCAAGATTTCTCAGTACCAATCAAATCCATGTGAAAAATCTCATACCTCCACTCATTTTGAGACAAATCCTGTCAAAAATCAACAGAAAATTTCACTAGTGAAATACCAAGTAATGTGCAAATCCACTCCAACGCGTCATATAACGCATTAGATTTGGCGATATCCTCATAGCCACAAATGACAATTCCAACACGGACACAACATGAAGATGAATGGGAACGGACTCACTTTCAAGTGTCTCAAAAGACATTCTGGTAAGCACAGCCAAGGCAGGACTCCCAACACTACCACCATAAGACTCAAACTGCCATAAAACACCAAATGCAACCAAAAGGAGATAAAATAAAGCACTCACAACTGTCAAACTAATATCGAAACACATGATTGATCAGACAATTATGGCATCATCTGAGCTTGGTAATATTGTAGCAGGCACCAAAGATGGCAATTACGCCTGGAAGTGACAGCTGAGAGGAAAACATAACCATAGTATAATAAATATTGGACAATGTTAACCAAATTGTTTCCCGATGAAACGGGCAATTCGTGAGATGGGACCATCTCAAGACACATGATGAGATCCGCCTAAAGACTCATGATAAGCCCCTTTCCACTACTACTGCTTATTCACTTCTGGGATCTTTACTAGAAAGTGCCTGAGGAAGACCCCGCTTGGGGTCAAAAATTTGTGAAATTCAGAGACGACTTTATGTGGCGTTTGCAGTGAACAGTGTGGTTTTCACAGGCTTTGGAGAATCCTTTGACGGTTTAACAATACATGGTGTGTTAGTTACCACATGTGCCTGTGAAAACCGCACCTTCACTACAAACCCGGCATAAACCGCTAGAGTGGAAACGGGATTTAAAGCACACAGGCAGACCTCCTATTCAGACCACTGCATGATGAGCCGACTGTGCTTCTGGAACGATGAGCTCAAACTCAACTCATTATTGGCTCCTTTGACAATATCGAGGAATCCAACTGACGTCATCAAATCATGTGACTGGCCGTCAATATGACGCAAACTGGCGTCAATAGGGTGCTACATGTGGATTGACATTGCACCTGACGTGACGAGACAGCACACGAAATAATGTCATCGTGACGTTCCTTCAGGAAACAGGTGGTCAATTTGACAGCCAATGTGGCCTTTATGACGTCACGTGGGAAACCTCTATTGGGCTATTTACAATGCAGGAGGAAACCAAAGCCCCTGGAAGAAACCTTTGCTGTCAAAAAGAGTAGCCCTCTCTATCACATTGTTTCATTCCCGTACCTGGAATTGAACTCAAACCTCAGAAGTGACAGGCACTAGACATCTGCACTTCACCACTCTGACAGCCCACACCACATGAGATAAGTTCTATAGAAATTGCTAATGTAATCCTTTCCGGATGCCATAGAAACTGCATGTATCATCTTCACATACCCAGCCAATATACCACTACGACTACCCTGATCAGCAACCATAACATGCAAGCATCATAACTCAACTCTCAAAATGTGCTATCCGAATTCCCAATAGCATCCTGCAATTGTTGGTCAGCAAGCGAGATTGCAATCTGCAGCATTGCTAAGCAATACAGTTCATGGTAAGTTCATCCTTCAACACCAACAACGCTCGTCTTGGCAGTTTTACCACGAGCTTACAATGTGGGAGGGAAACGGATAAATCAACAAGGAGCAACTACAGAACAAACATCTGACTTTAACACCCGAACATACAGAGTTATTCCTAGGCTTCTTGGGCGTAATCGCATCCACAAATGCTGGAAGTCGCACCTGGGGGGCGGTGAGCAGAGCAGTAAATCCTGACAAACTCTTTTCTACCCACATCCCCAACAGCAACAGGTCTGACTTAATGGTTGCTAACTCTTCATTCAACACATTCTCTTGAGCTGCATGCTTGTTCTGACCTGTAGCTTCTGGCTCTGCTCACCATAGTTATTCAAGCATTTTACAACAATTTCAAGCCAGGCGTACATCGCACTTGCGACTGGAAGCAACTGATCCGGACCCATGTTCCTGAAGCTGTCGTTAGGTTAACGATATCGTTACGCTTTGCATTTTTCCAGTTTTAACGACATCGTTAACCTAACGACAGCTTCGGGAACATAGGCCCTGATCAGTCCCTGGTGATGTAGGCACTGTGAGCACATCACAAATTCAGCAACTCAGTAAGACTAGGAGGATCCAATCAGTTGTCATGTCCTGACTGCATACATCGCACTTGCGACTGGCAGCAACTCGGGTAACATCCGGGGCGTTGAGACTCGATGAGACTAGGTTTCATTCAGAAGACTGGCAGTGATCAGTCACAAGCCTGCGTACATCGCAGCGACTGCACAAAACTGGGTACATCTAGTCGCAAGAAAGTTGAACATGTGCAACTAATGGCGACTGGCAAAATCTCAGTTCCAGTGAATCGCAAGGGTGCGTACATAGACCGTTTCTGGCGACTGATCAGTCGCCCAGTCACCTCAGTTCCAGCTAGATTCTCCCAGTCGCCAGTAGCTCAGTGGCGACTAGTTGTCTCCAGTCGCAAGTGTGATGTACGCTAGGCTTACAAGCTTCTTCATGGGGACAACAGATTTTAACTCGGACTATTTCCTTACTTTCCATGCTAAAGGAATGCCTCTCCATTATGAAACACAAACCAGCTAAGTAGCTGTATAGTAAAATACCATCGGGGAGAGATTCCACAGAAATGGATCAAGGTTGATACAACTGATGATGGAAGCTTCTCTCCTTACTAAAAGCCAAGTAAATGTTATTCTGTTCACAAATAATGAAAGCATATTTATACACAAAGGCAGCGAAATGAACACTGTATACACGATGCCAAGGGCTTTGGCTAAAACCCGACTACATTTAGAGCATTATGGAGTCAGTTATCTGTTGATCTGCCTCGCTTTCTTCCTCCGTTTACCCGAGGGACTTCCATGCATTACGAATTTAAATCTGTTTGAGTTATTAACTGGAAATATCACCTGCGGTTGCTGGAGAACCCCTTTCTTTACGTTCTCTGATAAATATACTTCCGAACAATACAATGAAATGTCATTGCTGAGCATCTTGCCTTGATTTTGACATTTTGTTCCCACATAATCCAGTTTTTGTTGGCTGTGTGATTCCAAGTGGCTGCTGGAAGTGCCTGAGGATGTAATTGACAATGAGGAATCAGCAGAACTACTGCTACTGGAGGCACTGTCAGTGGCTGTACCTTTTTTCAATGTTTCATCCCTGGTGCACTGCGTCAAGGATGTCTTGACGTGACGTCATTGCTTTGCTTTGCTCTGGTTTTGACGTCTTTGGTACAACCATTCAAGGACTGTCCTGTCAGGATAAAAGTTATGCAGGCCTCATGATAGGTGATGAAACTTCAGCCAATCATGTCCTTGCATTTTTTTTCTTGAAGACATTTCTGCCCTGACGATGATCACTTCCTTAAACCGCCAAAGCTTATGACATTGTGCAATACAGTACTTCCAGTAATTTCAAATGACCCTGCAACATTCAGAATGTCTCCAGGGCTTACTTATATTGGGAGGAAAACAGGCAACTAAAGCCTAAAACTAAAGCCTAAAACTAAAGTCATACTTCGACGCACGACCATCGGCGTCCGACGCACGATCAAAAGCTGGACGCCACCTTCGCAGAGTTGACTCCTATTTTCCAGCGTACTTCAGCGAGGGCGGCGCGTTATGAAATGACTCAAGTTAGTCACGCGATCGGATGTCGACCAAATTGCGCGACGGGGTTGGCATCGAACGCAAGATCAAGGGTTGGTCGCCGGCGATGGTCGTGCGTTGAAGTATGAATTAGGCATAAGCCATGACAACTTATCACATCCATTGTGCAGCAAATATACTGAGAATATACATACATGTAGCTATACGCCAGAAAGTAACTAGAGCTACGGTTGCTGTCGCCTACATCAGTACAAGTAATCTTCAGATCAGATACAGGATACAGCAACAAGCTGACAAGGAAATGGACTTCCAATGGGTCTTTTATACTAATGAAAGATTACCGAGCAACATTGTTGGAAAGCTTTCAGGAATCCCCCCAGTCACAAACCCATTCATTCCATCCATTCAGAGACATCAATGAATCGATCATCTCAGGTTCCATTCCAAGTTGCAAATTCTATGCACATCCTTAAGAATATGTATGTATTCTTTAGGTCATGTTGTGATGAACCCGATTAAGACCCGTATTCTTGTTAGTATCTGAAATTACATCTCCTAACTCTACTTCATAATGGTCAATTATAACGGACCAAGACCTCAATCAATGTCATATCTTATCAGGTATATCGTGAATTGAATCAGATTGTATAACGAGAAATACAAACAATAGGATCTATAAAGGGCGGCTAACCCTTTCAGAATTAATGAGGAAAGATGAAAAATTGAGACAAAATCAGAGGTATCAATCACTGGAAAGCCGCACTGAAAATACTAAATCAGAGGTATCAATCACTGGAAAGCCACACTGAAAATACTAAATCAGAGGTATCAATCACTGGAAAGCCACGCTGAAAATACTAAATCAGAGGTATCAATCACTGGAAAGCCACACTGAAAATACTAAATCAGCAGTATCAATCACTGGAAAGCCACACTGATTGATCGGCATCATTAACACCTTGGTTGGCGACAGAGTCGCTTGCCGTCAACCACTCACCTTTGACAAATTGTCATCTAGTAGCTAGTCTGATGTATCCTGAGTCAAATGCATTGCATCTTGCCTGTACAGGGTGGCCCCAAAAAATGCATGACCATACTTCCATCACCCAGATCCAAAACTACTTAGGGCAATAAATGGACGGAGAATCATTATCGAAGAAAGAACATCAAAGATATCGCAATATGGTCCAGTGGTTTGAGCTACAGACCTTGTAAAGCCAAGTTGAGGGGCTTTAGTTAACTCAATTCACAGTTCGCCAGTAAGTTGATTTAGGACCTCTACTTTGCTTCACAAATGGCTCTGGAGCTAACAATGGTACAAAACCGAATCAAGTTAACGAAAATGAGTTACAACACCAAATTTCTCACAGAGCTGCAGTAAACCACTGATCCGACTGTATGCCTTACTTACTCAGATACGATGACATTTCTTTCTCCAGTTTTCGATTTTTGTAGCCAGTCCTGTTCATTTTCTTCCGAGTTGGCCATTTTGACACGGAGGTTTGGAAAACGCGGACTCGGAATATGGCCACCGCACGGCTTCGCGCAGAACTGATTCCCCAGCGTGATATAGGCCTAGTTTAATAGAGGCCTACCCTACCCTATGATCAATTTTTGTAGGTCTGGCACTCCTCATCTATAGTCTCACAAAATAGACGGTAAAAATGCCCTAGGTCTTATCTAACGATGCTGATGTTAAAGCCCTATCAAAGGAATATTTGTTACTGTTGCTTGTTAAGTTTCCCTTTGTCGACGTAGCGTCGCACGCCCGTCTACTTTGAGACCTCCGCAGGTCAAAGGGTTCAAAGGGATGTTTCATCCTTTACGCTCAACTGAAGTTAGGTCTTCAAGAATTCCTAGGAATGTGGTACAGGAAGTTCTACCAAAGCTGATTATCTACATGCATTCATCGTTATTTTTCACAAGCATGTATGTAATACGCAACCTCTCTGTGAGGCAAGTTCATCAAAGTTTGAGACAGAGATAGCATAGCAGTTCCTAAAGCTATAGCACACAGATCCATGTCTGGGAGTTCATCTCATTGACATGCACCCCTAAAGCTGGCAGCACGCATACAAATCCATGTATGGGAGATCATCTCACTCGCATCGCATGCACTTCTAAAGTCTTCTAAAGTTGACAGCGGGCATACAAATCCATGTCTGCAAGATTAGGAAATTATGTCTCAGGTGGGCTGAGTCACGGAAATTAAACTGGCCGAGATGAGGTAGCACGCAAGGGCCACAACTCCATATCTGCAAGATTGGAAATTGTGTCCATGAGCCATGACACGGACACAAAACTGCAGAGATGAGGTAGCACACTAGGTTTTCACAGAGATGAGGTAGCACACTAGGTTTTCACAGAGATAAGGTAGCACACTAGGTTTTCACAGAGAAGAGGTAGCACACTAGGTTTTCAGAGAAGAGGTAGGTTTTCACAGAGATGAGGTAGCACACTAGGTTTTCACAGAGATGAGGTAGCACACTAGGTTTTTACAAAGATGGATCTCACTGAGGTTTCCATATGTGTGCTGCCAACTTCACCACCAATAGCACAACAGAAATCGACATGCACCATTTGACACCAAAAGGACACTGGTGATAGATTTACCCACACTCAGAGTAAAGGAAGTTGTTCTGTGTTACTCCTCCTTAAAATCCCCCGACAGGCCAAAATTAGCGGCTGCAAATTCAACAACATCCACTAGGACAAATTCTGTGCGTGAGTCAGTCACATGAGGCTTCAGGAAGTGTTGGAGCTTTCAGAGATTAGCGTTGGATACATCTCTCATATCCACCAATGGTAGGCCATCGCAATGAGTGATGAAGCAATGAAGCAATAGAATGCTGGCGACTAATGGCGCTATTAAAACATTCATCAAGTTTATGGCTTCATCGGGACGCATGTGCATGCATATTCATGCCGTGATTTGTAGTTCCCAAGAAATTCATCAAAGCAGCAATTCCAGCAGCAAGTTGCAACAGTTAAACTGATTGTACAGGCTATGGAATATGGGATTTAATAATGTTGATGGGTGGGGTTAAAGTCACCGTCAATGGTCTTGGGTAGAAAAAGACAAGCGTTACAAGTCATCAGCTTTTTGCACAAAGCAGGGGCAAGTATCACCAAAACTTGGCTTGATACATACTCTGTTGGCAGAACTTAAATGTGTCAAAAGGCCCTTGGAAATTGGCCTGAGGACCACTCGAACTAAGATGGCTTTTGTACAAGCGGGAACTGTGTCGTGGTATGAAAGCAGGACAAGTGATATTGCCAACACATTTCTCTCAAAAACCTGAGCTAAGAGCCAGTGGCAAGAAGCACTTCAAAGCTGAAAGCTCTTATTTATTGTTTTGATATGTAAGCACAATCTGCAAGAACAGGCAAGGAGAGAGTTGACAGAAGTTGGTCAGTTGTACATGAGCCACTACAACCACCACTAAACAAACAAAGTCATCAGTCCTTCCATGACAAAGACAACCTCACCAAGTGGAATTCAATTTTCACACCAAGTCGCCACAGCATGTCAATGAGCTAACACTCAACAACAATCGCCACTAAAAAGTCCAATTGGTATGAGACCGCCATGTCAAGTCATCGCCCCGACCGCCAGATCTGTCATTGCTCATCTGCACCACTGAATACTTTGAAGTCTCACCATTCTTCCTCAAGAGAGATACATCCCGACGTTCAAACTGATCGATTGCCCCCAAGTTAATCATGAACGGCTTCGATTGGTCCCTATCTGATGGTTACATCGTCTTGTAGGCTTAATCAGGGTCATCTGATTGGGTTTGGCAAGCCAACCCGGTCGCATTAATCAAACGGGATATTTTCCACCGTGACAGGTATACAACATGTACAGAACTTCAACATGTTGAATGTTGCCATGCTCCACAGAAATGGCTGCTAGTAGAAATATAGAGATGGACCACATATTAAGGCAATCTGGCCCACCTTGAGTGTTGGTTCCGCATTTTAGATTTCTCCACCGGTGCCACGGAATGAGAGGCGTAACCTAGCAGCGATGTGTGAAGAATGACAGAAAAGGCTGCTAGTAGAAATTTAGCGGCAATGAACCACCACTTAAGGTGTGGATACAGTCTTGTGAGGCGGTTTAGAAAACCCGTCGGATGTCGCGTTTGAGGAAAGTGTTAATGGCCTTGGTGAACCAGCACCATTTCAATAGCTGAAATGTTCTGTGTAACAGGTAAACAGTAGCAGAGTAATGCACAGGCAATCTGACAGCCCTTGTTGATCATTCAGCGACATCCAATGGGATTTCCTAGACCGCCACACACTTTCTTCATAAATCGGCCAACAAAAATTGGTACATTATACGATTTCATATAAATGTTGCCTACCAAGCAAGTGTGCACACTATCAATTATTGGTGCATTCACACTACCAACTTGCGTCAAAACGACAAAAATTGACCAATTTATGAAGACAGTGTATATCCACCTTTAACACGCAAACTTATACAATAGGATTGCTCATTCAATGATACATTACTGTATGTCGTTCATTATTTTGCCCACTGAATTACAGCTTTACACCTACTGTTCTCTACCAAACATGAGGAAATGCCAGAATCGTCAAGTCTGCGAGTTGACATCGCAGTAGTATAAACTCTTCCACTCCAATTCCGACTGAATATATACCACTGTCAACTTGATGATGTCATTGTCAAACAGACATTGTGTACACAGCGAGAGCAACAACTGACACAGGATCATCTCCACTTCGCGATTTCCAGCGATGAACAAAGCTTTGTCACAGGCAGTATCGTAGATATCTTAATTCAGACATCGATAGCTCTGGATGCTAACAGTATCATCTTGCCATATCCCCCTTTGTTAGCGATAGCATAAGGCTATTGTAAAAAAAAGCCTTTGTTGAAAGAAACTATGGAAGGGTTACATCTTGCTGCTAAATAAAGCCAGCAATATCAGTCCCAGACAATGTTATTACATGTCATCCTCATCATACCGAGCAAGAGAAATGGAAGAAGGGCCCTTGTTTGTGAAGGGTTCACATTTTGCCTGGAGCAAGACAAACCCATCGGGTGGAAAACGGGGAAAAAATGTGGTGATATTCATGACTGCTTAGTTTGGTTTTTTTCTGCAACCATGACTTGCAAGGTAGAGAGTGGAAATCTTTTTTTTGCTAGAAATGGTATGTTTTCTTTCTGCTTTCAAGGTAGTGCAGTTGAAGCCACACCAAGTTTTTTCTTTAGAAATAGTAAAGTTGCTTCCTGCTTTCGAGGTAGTGCAGTTGAAGCCACACCAAGTTCTTTCTTCACAGAAAAGAGTATAGTTTCTATCTGCTTTCGAGGTTGTGCAGTTGAAGCCACACCAAGTTCTTTCTTTAGAGAAAAGAGTATAGTTTCTATCTGCTTTCGAGGTTGTGCAGTTGAAGCCACATCACTGGTTCTTTCTGTAGAGAAAAGAGTATAGTTTCTATCTGCTTTCGAGGTTGTGCAGTTGAAGCCACACCGAGTTTTTTCTTTAGAGAGTTAAAACTTCAACAAATTGACAAATGGCAGAACACTGGAGAAATCAGCTGGTCGAAGTACAAATTTGATCAGCATTTAGCATTCAGTTTAAATAAATACTTCTGATCCAAGGGAATGCTCAACCTTGAACCATAATCCTTTCTGAATCAGCAATAACTCTGATTACGTCAAGTTTTGTCAAAATAGAAGTCAAGGTAGTGCAATCCTGTTACAACAAGTAAGATAGTACTCATATGTCATATTTCTGCTAAACCACTCTAGCTGAAAGAAACCATGCACTTTAAGAACCTCACGGGAAATCATTAGGTTTCCCTTGTCAACGTTGCATCAGAGTTATCTAATTCGGAAGCAAAATGTTCTCATCATGACATGAATTATTCAAGGATCTTGACGACGGTTAAGAGAGGCAATATCGCCAGAGAAGTGCATCGCAAAGAAGCGTGAAATTGTCACGAGTATGTTTAAATACATCGTGGTCTGTCATCTGGTCTTTGCAAATCGGCGAATCCGCCTGACGATATTTACGTAAGTAATTGGAAAATCCATGACTCATGTCCTTCATTTCAGCAACAAATTGGTTTGAATTACGATTTGGGAAAATCCAACGGTTTTGCAACAATTTCACAGATGGTTGAGTTCGGGGTATTTGCAGGGTATCACTTGGGACTGAGTCATGTCTAATTCTCAATGGCCATGATAGCCTCAGAATACTTCAATGGAGGTTCCAGTATCATCAGACACCATACATGGTGTCTAGATTGCTTTTGATGGTGTCAAGACTACCAGGGTTTTCCACTAGTGTAACAGAACGGGCACAGCGCCCGTTCTAAAACGCAGGATTGATCTCAGCGCCCGCTCTAAAAATCCGCCGCCCAGTCTAAAAAAAAATCGCTGCCCGGTCAAAATTATTCACTTTAAATAACACTGAGGTTTTGCAAGCACTGACAGGAGCTAGATTTGCGGTCCGAAATGCTAACAAATCGAATTTCAGATTTCGAATTTTTCTGGACGAGGGCCCCAGACTGAGGACACGCGTGTGGCAGTGGCTTCCGGTATCAGTAACCGTGTGACATCACCAGCGCCCAGTCTGTTTCAAACCCTGTGGAGAACTCTGGACTACCCCAACAAAAAAGCAGCATGTATAATGCATGATTGATGCATAAATGCAGCATGCCTTATACTTTACTATACCAATACAGTCCCCCTCACTATTACGAACCCTTCGGGTCCAAGGGTTAGTTCGTACTAACACGGAGTTCGTAATAGCGAGGATTTACATACATGTCATGAAATTTTGGGAGCCAGAGGTTAGGTTTGTAATATCCGGGAGTTTGTAAAATCGAGGTTCGTAAGAGCGAGGGTGCACTGTATATGGCAATCCTAGCTACGACAGAGGGCAGCACACCGAAACCCGGTCCTATACAATGGACGCCTTTTGTGTGGGAAATTCACCAGGCCTGGGATGTCAGTTTCATTTCAATAGTTTTAACTACTAGTGACACCTATTGAGGCAGTGAGCTAGGGTCCCCATTATAGAATTCTTAGATTCCGCAGGACTCCACATGGGGTGTCACAAATTGGCACCACCCAAAGAATTTAGCATTTTCTGTCTTTTAGAGTACATTGCCACTTTTCCTTTTTCTCCGTTGTAGTTTAGAAGTGGGCGAGGGGCAGCCTCTTCATCACACAGTTAACTTCTTTCTCTTTGTCATCTCAGGTGCTGCGATAATGTAAGCACGCAAATAAAGTTTTTCCATCTTATAGCAGTCTTTTTCTCCATTCAAACTGCCAGTTTTTCACCCACTCTTCACACCTGATCTATGAGCATTACTTAGCTATCATCTTTATTGCCTCATTTTCCTGATATACATGATGTACCTAGTGCAAAACAGGTTGACTCAACAGAAGAATGCAATCTATTGAGCTGATGCCAACATCTAAAAGTATCTTTTACTAGTTTTTTGTTGAATTATCAGTTTTTCCACATACACCATATCACCTGAAATGAAGCCATGTCCAAGACATGAGGAACCAAGATACCGAACTAAAATCAATACCATGACAATAGGACATTCTCCATGATCATCATCATCCTTGTGTGAGATTTCCCAGCATTTCAGACGAATAATCCTTGGCCAGGCTACGACGTCGCCCGATTCCACGAACCAAGACCAGATATTCAAGAGGAGATTTGGAACTCATACTTGTTCTTCATTTCAGCATGTTTACGTATTGGTGGATGCCAGTACGACTGATGATAGACTGGTACCACGCTCCTCCGCTAGATAGATAGCCATCTAGTGGAGGATCGTGGTACCAATCTAGGCTGATGAGTGAGAGCGAGGTTCGGATGGAGAGTATGATTTATCATCCGGCACACATCTAGCTTCGTCAATTCAATTCTGTGCGACTTGATGCCCAGCGGAGCACCAAGTCGCACCCCTCCCCCTCCAATTTTTATTACGGGTTTGCATGAATCTCAAGGCCCAATATTTTGCCTCTCAAACTGCGGAAATCCACGGTTCTGCGGAAAAATCTCATCTCTGAAAGACACAAGGTACAAGGCTCCACGGCGTATGGCCTATGCAACAGACGTGAAGAGCCAGGGATGGTTAATCTCATACAGCCAAGAGTGGATTCCAACCTGCGACCCACTTGCTGAGCAGCCATGATAACCATACATTTCGCTCGGCAAACAGCAAAATATGTTTGGCGGTTTCAGTTCCCGGTTCCCTTCACATGCACCCGGGGTAAAAAGACATGAAAGATGGATTTAATGAATGGGAGACTGCAATCTCCGGGTCTGCCGCCCACATCAAACGCTACCTCCGCCTCGGCTGAAGTGGCCGATTTATGAGCACTTAACCTGCACTGGAGTTACCTCAAACAAGAGCTAATTCCAATGATATATGTGACATACCAAGTGCACATTATGTTAGCATGTTAGCATGATGGAAAAAGGTTGTCTAGATTTTAGACTTCACAGCTAATGCAGACTTTTTTCTTCACTTTCTCTACTTGTTATTCATACATGTATGCCATTTCTTCCCTACNCAAAATCAATGGGGTTTCTTCAACAGCCTTGACTGCTAAGTGGTTATCATGCCCACAAAGCAAGCGGAAATCTTGTGTTCAAATCCAGCCCGGGCGATATGAGATACATGTATCATCTGGCTCTTCATGTCCGTCACTTGGACAGTAAGCCGTGGTGCCTTGTACCTTGTTCCTTTGCAAGGGCAAGTAGAAGACCCCATCCAAGTGAGGAATATCAGTAGCTTGAGATGGCCTCTTCCACACTCACAGGGCCAATAGTGCTACAGCTTCGGCCCTGATGGAAACATACAATACAGTCAGCGCTCGTGAGACAAATTGGTGAATAAGTTGACAATGTCGACAAGTTCCTAGGTTCATCAAGTGCTCATCAGAAACACACAGCTCTAAATTTCCATCTTACCATTTACAACATTCATCAACCTATAAGAGAAGTAAAGTAAAAGAAATGATGCCAACAGCAGGAGATCTGTCGACTTCAGAGAATTTGCCAAAAATCAATGCTCGTGAGACGAACTGGTGAATAAGTTGACAACGTCACTCTGTAAAAGTAGCGCTCTCATCGATACAAAGGTTAATGTTAATAAACGTGAAACGACGTGCTAAATTCTCATGAGTCATCTCCAATACATGCTAGTTTAAAACGCCCAGAGCTTGATGTTTTTTAAATGAAGCCAATTTGATAGCTGGTGGGGCTCATACGGTTAAGATAACACTAAGGATGGGTCGGTTGGTACAGAGGTGATATTTTAACCGCTGGAAACTCCCAGGTGGTAATTTCAGAATTGATCAAAACAGGTTTAGATCACCTACATGAAGAACAGTTTATTGAAGGTACGGTAAATTATGAGTATCAAAGAAAGCAACTGCAACTTCTGAGATAGGCCTACTTCTCCAGTTTCCCGATTTTGTCGACCTGAGTGCGCTTGCATCTCCGAACAACTACCAGATTCACTAGTTGCCGCAAGTTGCTTCGAGTTGCCCATGTTCTACTTTTCGGCGACTAGTTGTTGGAACGGACCGAGGGCATGGAAGACGCACTGTCGACATGAGCGTGCTGTTCGAGGTAACTGCCAGTTGCTCCGAGTTCCTCTCAATCGCTGAAATGTCGACCTGCGCATGGTGGTTTTTTGATCTGCGACAGATCCGTCAAGTTGCTTCAAGACGCAATGTCGACCTGTAAGCCCTGTAAGTCAGATTGGGTTAACTCATGTAGGATCACCTTCCTGGACTCGGTTCCTAATAATAATGCTTTCAGTGGCCGAGAAAAAACAAAAAGCCTTGGTATTCTGCCCCAGTAATAATAGCAGAAATATTTCAATACGATAATAAACTTGTGGCTATTTCTTCCACCACCGATCCAAACATCAAACGGCTCCAAGAGGAAATTGAGAGATGCACATCGTAGGAAGTGTGAGAGGTTAAGTGATCGTAATTAATGTTTGGCCTTTTGAGAAAAAATATTACTTTGTACTTCAAGTACAGGCACTTATATAGGCTGAGATGTTTCTGTGTGAGAGTCGAAGGATTTTTTCTGATTCGGGAAGGCCACTGATGAATCCAGTGATGTTTTCTTGCTTACCCCAATGCACTGACTACAAACTATTGACAAGGTCAGAAAAGGTAAGACGGAGAAGATGTCTTACCCTGTTCTGAGAGGATGGGGTCAGAGAAATGAATTTGCTCTGTCACATTTCTACATGAAGGCCTACATGCAGGGCCGGATCCAGGGGGCCTGGGGGCATACGCCCCCCTCCCCTATTTTTGGCAGAGCAATGATTTTTTTAGCAAGAAAAATTTAATCAGATAAAAATTTGAGTATTTTGCTCTCAGATCCCAGGAAAATGCATCTAAAAGCACTTAAATTGTCAAATTTTTCTGGGGGAAGGCCTCCAGACCCCCCATTTGGGCTTTGGGCTTTCAGTGCTCACCACCTCCGTTGAGCTATGCCCCCCTTTCTGTCAACCCTGGATCCGGCCCTGTACATGTACAGCCGCAGAGCAATTATATAGATTTCACCTCTCAGAACAAGTTGGAGAACTGGCCAGTTTACTTGTCAGGGAGAGTATGGAAAAGCTGAGAAAACTGGCAGGGCTGGTATTAATTATTCCGAGAAGTGGATTTCACTGTGTGGCATGAACATTTTATCAGAGAGGTTGAGTAATTCTCCCTTGAATTTGCAGCCCTGCCATGGACAATTTGGGCCAAAAGGGCTGTATCACACCCCAAGAAGGGGTTACTCAGGGGGTGTATTCGAATCCTCGTTCTTGACCACACTCGTGCTGACCTATCATGCAGATGTTGACTCAACTCAAGAACAGCAGTCTCAAACGCTGAGAACGCAAACCGTGTCGGGTCAAGAACAGTGTTCTCCTCACTCCTCACTCAGCCGAGGGTTGAGAAGAACATGTTCTAGACCCAACACAGGTTGTGTTCTCGGCGTTCGAGACTGACGTTCTCGAGTTGAGTCAACAACTACATGAACCAAAGAGGGAAGTTCAAAGAGGGATCAGTTCAAAGAGGGAAGTTCACAGAGTGATGTTCAAAGAGTGATGTTCAAAGAGGGAAGTTCAAAGTGGGAAGTTCACAGAGGGAACTACCGGTAGGTCAGCACGAGTGTGGTCAAGAACGAGGATTTGAATATGCCCAGGAAATCACCTTGAGCCTGTGACACACCAACAAACTGGATTGAACAGCATGATTCTGCGAAACGTTCTCGTCCCTTCTATCATGCAATAGTTTCTACAAATTGGTCCAATTATCTGATCATCCTAAGCAACGGGCAGATCCAAGAAGCAAAAAGATGGGGAAACAACTGGAATCAAAATAAGATGATTGAATGAAAAGCTGTCCAACTGACAGGCAATCAGACGACAAGGAAAGGTTTGTAAACAAATCCATGGAAGTCTTCAACATTGGCCGCGGAGAAAATCGATCGATCATGTGACTGCTGACCAAGAGGGTCACTGATTACCCCGATGAGTCACGATGATGGCCATAAAGGCTAATCGTGGATGAGTTTGAGGACAATGGTTCAGCCCGGAGGTTAGGGATGGGGGATTTTACCTGCAATGGNTGGTTCCACTGGGAGACTTCCCTACCGTTAGAGGGCCACCACAAGTTAGCGGTCACAAAACTTGACATCACAGTAGGCTGCGGTGTCACATCGTCATGGATGATGTTATCGTGTGCATTTCTCCCCTTGGACATCAAATTCTGTGACGTCCAAAGACTGCTACTGGTGGTGGCCTCTAATGCTAGTAAAGTCACCCATTCTTGGTCAGAGCCAAAATCTTATACAGAAAAGCCCCTTTCACACTGGGCCTATGTAGAGTTGCGTAGTGCGGCGTACCAACTACGCTGAGCTTACGCTGTGCCTACGCTGGCCTATGTGGCAATGCGCTGAGGGACGCAAAGGGGTACGCGAGATGGGTGCAAAAAATTAAACATATGTTTAATTTTTTCGCGTACTTTGGGCGTAGAGCACTGGACGCAGAAGTACACAGTTTTTACGCAAGTCTACGCTACTGTACGCCATAGTACACTACCCTACGATAGTCTGATGAAAAATCCTTTGAGGCTGGCGTTTTAGTGTTGCATACTTTGCTTAGTGTGGGTTCAGGGACTACGCTGATCCTGCGTGTAGCAACATTTATTTCATGAATATGCAGACTAATTTCGGCATACTCGGTATGCCGCACAATGCAACTACTCTACACAGGTCCGGTGTGAAAGGGGCTAAAGGATGAAGCTCAGACTTTCACCCGAGGTGGTCAGATGTTTAGAACTTAGAAGGAAGATCGAGCCCTTGCCTTACATTCTACTCGCTTCCAAATGGCCACCAGCACTATTTTGTAGCTGAACATTTCGTAAAAGTGCAGGGACAAAATGTCCTCTAAAGATCCTCTACCTAATCAAAGCAGGGCAATATTGATCTGGGCAGAAAAAAATCTCCCAGAGAAATCAAAAATATACAAATGTCTCTCACAAAGTCAGCCACGTCAACACGATGACAGGTCATCTCGCCTTGATAATATGCAGAGCCGCGGCCGGACCCTTGAAGCTTCGCCGCCGTCATCTCCTCGATCATTGAGATGTAAAGGCAGCTTATTGGTCAGATCAATCGACTATACGGTGTACACTCTCTTATCAATCACAGCGCTCGTTCATCATCGTCAGTTAGTGTTGGTTTGCGCACTCGCTGGCAGAGATTTTCCGCTGTTTGCTGATCATGATTAGAATATATTGAGCACTTGACAGGACTCCGTAATGTCTGCCTACAGCCACAGGTTGCAGGTACTTTGTAATATCGCCGGGCGTAGGAGGAGTAGCACTGTTTCTGAACGCACACTGACTGAAGCTTTTTGACTTCGTTTTATAGTTCAATACCTGTCACAAACTCCATTGATAGTAAACATAAAGTTGTCTCTGAATTTCGCAAATTTTTGATCCCAACTGGGGTCTTCCTACCGCACGTTCTACTCTACCAGAAAGTGCCGTAGGAAGACCCCGCTTGGGGTCGAAAATTTGCGAAATTCGGAGACGACTTCATGTTTACTATCATTTTATGTTGGATATCACAAATTCCATTGGTTACACTGAGGTAAATGTCCATTCACACCACACCAAAACCGTATTCCGTATTCCGTTTTGTGGTGCCGCTCCCTCTAGTCAATGTCAATGGCTTCAACGTTATTTCAAGGAAGCGTCCACACAGAAATTATGTGGAAGAACCCACATGCCGTACTATTTCTTTGTGAAAGCTTCATTGAAACAATGGGTGCGATTTCAAAGTTGGTGTTAACACGGTGTTTACAATTGCATTAAAGCATTGTAAACACCGTGTTAACACCAACTTTGAAATCACCCTTAGCCATTGACTAGCAGGAACCGCATCACAAAACGCACCGGAATCCGGTTTTGGTGTGAACATGTTAGCCTGGAGGATTCTGACAGAAACAACTCCTCAACAATAGAAGCTATCCTAGCCATATCATCATTATGGTTAGCTACAGTGTTAGTAATCACCGCCTGGAGGTGGTCAGCGAGATGGAACACCAGATGAGAACCCTTTGAGACCATTATCGTAGCATTTGATGTGGATACTCCATGGGAGGCAATTAGTTGTATGTTTAGTATGCGGGGATGGGGATGCAACTTTCTAACGGGAAATGGCTTCAAATCATTTTCAAGAGTTTCAAGTGAATTGGCATTGGATAGTATGAATAAAGATAAGGACATTGTAAATGCTTTCACTTCCTTATGCATCTGACATGTCTGAGGCTCTATACAAAGCTGGGCTCCTGAAACAGTGTTAAGTCAGTGATAGGGCTTAACCTTGCATTATCCCTAGCGCCATGATACATGTAGATTTAACCTAGTCTCGCGTCACCAGCCTCTCTCTCTTACAGGAGAGAGTCTGGTAGCAAAGGCCAAAACTTTCGTTACCGCCAGGTGGCGAGTGTCCAGCTCAGAGCATCCGAATCTGATTGGCCAACGGCTGATTAAACATGGCTGCGCCCGTGAAACGCATGATGAACGAACAAGGAACGAAATAGTCCGAGGGAAATGTTACCTTTTTAACACGTTTTATCGTGGTTTTCACCGAGTGATATGTAGACAGCGATCGAGCCTGGCCGTTTGAGGTGGATCGCTGATGAAATAAAGTGGAATTGTACTGTATCAGGATCGATTTACCGTCTGGCTGAACTTCGACTCCCTGGTCGGAAGTGACCTAATCCATGGCACAAAATGTAAGTCCTATTGTACAATCGGCTTATTCCAGCAATCGATGACCATGGATAGTCGTTCCTTTCGTCCTAAAAAGGTAAATTTTCCCTCAGACTCATTCGTTCATCATGCGTTTCATGGGCGCAGCCATGTTTAATCAGCCGTTGGCCAATCAGATTCGGATGCTCTGAGCTGGACACTCGCCACCTGGCGGTAACGAAAGTTTTGGCCTTTGCTACCAGACTCTCTCCTGTAAGAGAGAGAGGCTGGTGACGCGAGACTAGATTTAACCCAATAGAGCCGCCTATTTTTTTGCACTTTCCATTGTAACTTTCACCACCCTGAACCACCACGAAATGCCACTGCATTGAGCTGAATAGAGAACAGTATAATGAGTCAAGGCGGTTTATGGCGGTATCGGCGTCTGGAGACACGGCGGATTGTGGCGCTGCCGTCAGTAATTGGTGATTTTGATTTCAACATTAGAGGTGATGGGGATTTTTGTCAAAAGTGGATGTGGTCTTCTAGGCGGCTCACGGCAAGGCGGTTTAGGGCGGCATGGGGTCTACTGGGTTAACGCTATTTCAGCATATCTACTAGACTTTATTCTTTAATATACCATTGGGCGATATGTATAAAGTCTTTACTTGCCTTATTTTGGTACAGATTCAAATTGTGCATTCGTATAGCAGAAATAAAGTATAAGCATTCTGCTAGTCTTTATGCATACCACCAAAATAGACGAAGATTTTTTTACCACCCAATGTAACAAAGTGGGAGCAGAAATTTATTTCTTGCACTTCAATATTAGTCACAAACAAAGTTTTCTTTAAATGTCGTAAAATTCAAATCTGAATCGAAAGAAAATATCTGAAATCTCTTCAAACATCACATTACTGCTCTTCTCAATTTCGATGTCGTTTTTGCACGACTGTTCAATAAAATTTTCACAAACTGCTTCCGACAAAATGTTCTCTCAAGGGAAAATAAAATTGTACGAACAGCTCCGGGGAAGAGAAAGCATCTCTCTGGTTACCAGCCCTGTGGGTATGTGTGATTATTTGAAAACATTTTCCTGTAACTTAGAATCAGAACTGCCAGAAATTGCTGTCGGCGATCAGAATTATCGATTTTCTTGCTTTAAGATCAATATTAGGTTCACGACTTGAGGTAGGTGATGCTGGCTTCACAGAAGGTCTCATTCTTGAATAACTTTTAGAGGTAAATTTTTCCCTCAAAATCTTGCGGAAGAAAAATTCTTTGATTCAGAATTATTTGAAGCTTTTTAACACATTCCTTTAACCCCAGAAGTGCTGAAATAACAAAATCATTGACGAACTCATGCAGTCAACAACTTGGACACTGGGAGATAAAATGCCAAAAGGAAGGTTGGACAATGAGAAAATGGCGCCCGCCATGGAGGGGGACAGACCGAAATGTCACCCCGAGAAAACATTGTTGACCTCGGCGGCCTCGGTAATACCGGTAATGCGTCACAACCCGTCTCTGCGGCTGTGTCCGGCAGCGACGGAATGCGTGCAGACGACGAATCATTGTCAACCACGATTTGGAAAAAAAATTTCCTGCGTTAGCTAGGCCTAGAGCTTAGGAGTTGAATAACGAAGGAATAAACGTGGTAATATTCTTCCAAACGCGACGTAGTATCACTTCTAGGCCTACATTACGTAAGAGTACTGTTAAACTCCACGAGGGTAGTGTTGCTGCGATTGAACTGGTAGCCTGAGGCACTGGCATGGGCATGGGCTCTCTGCAGTCTGCGTGCGACCGGTGGGCCTAGAATTTACGACTGTTGAACATGCTATTCCCTCTATTCCATTCAGCCTTTTTGATTTATTCATGCTAAACATGCTGATACTACGCCAATCGACACCAGAATACGATTTAATCGGAGCTCGATAGCCTAATATGCGACTTCAAATATTCGAAGCGGTCAAACGAAAAAAACGTCCGCCATTTTGTTTTCCGTGAGCACATCTTAGCGGGAGACATTGAAAAATGTCCACCGCTCACGTGACGCGTCTCGGCCAATCATATTCACGGATTCTCTCTCGAGGTACGATATTTCATTTTGTTTCATGAAAGTTTGCCAGAAAAATAGCAATTTTCTCCACAGGAATAGTGCATCATTCTAAATTAAGTTAGATTGGAATAAAAGTACACCAGAGGAGATCAAAGACCAGCAAGAGAAGCCATATGGATACAGAAGTGGAGTTGGTGTCACCTTAATTTGCCAAAACCTCCTGTGTGCTTGCGTGTCTTCGTGTACATAAATGTAAGTATTGTTGAGGGAAGCTTGGAGTGCAATGGGATGGCCATGATTTGTAACTTTTCGTAATATTTTCATGCACTACTTCAGCAAACCCACATGGAACATGACTCCCAACAAAATGGTTAATCTCGCTTATGAATTTCTTGCATGGCCGGTACTTCAAAGGTTTCATTACTGGCCATAGCTTTGAGTTCACTTGACTTCATGATTGTAACAAGAGCAGGACATCGGAGCGATGTCTATGGTTTCCGATGATAAGTTTACTACTCTAGAGCTAGTTATCTGTGACCTTGACCTCTGA